>VDFB02368078.1:0-21098 GCA_007258455.2 Sequoia sempervirens | reverse complement strand
ATATGTGTTGAGAAATGTTATAAGCAAATTTGTGAAGGAAAGTATAATTGTTGAAGAGATTGAATTGTCTATCATCCATTGAAGAATTTGAAGGTTGGTGCCTTAAAAAAAAGATATTGGTGTCTCTTGCTGAGTTGATGCTCAGTTGTGGGGATTGGTGTTTTTAGTGGGTTGGTGCCTACAAATTCTACAAGTGGGGATTGGTGTCATCTATAGGTCGGTGCCTACAAAGATCGTAAGAAATTTTATATATAGCATTATATTACCGTGGTCTTTCCCCGCAAGGATTTCCACGTAAATCTTGGTGTTCTTGTGTTTTTAATTGTCAAGATCTTGAATGGTTACTATTGTTATGATTGATTAAGTTTAAATTGGTAAAAGTTTGTTATACTGATTCATCGCTCCACCCCACCTCTCAGAATAACCATGTGCTCATCAGTTATTTCATAACAAAAGTTTCCATTAAAAAAAATTATGTTGTTAAAAAACTTAAATTTGAGAAGGAAGAACATTCAAAACATTCATGTGAAATAGAAAATGCCTCAAATCAAGAAGCATGTGTGTTGGAGCTCCTAAATAACTTTGTTGAGAGATATGCACATGAAAAAATAATTCAATAGTTACTAATGATGAGTTTGAGCTTACTGAAAATTTCTAATCAACAACTAATGACAAGCACTTAGATCAACCCAATGATGCTAATTCAGCAAATGAGTGGCAGATGCAAGAAACTCAATTAGAATGAATTTTGGAAAGAGACTATTGAAATGTATGCCTTAGAAGAGAATATTGATTTTTGTACTGAATATGACAGAAATTCAATATCTTTTTATGACTCTAGATATCATGAGGTCGATTGGAAGGAACAATTGATGGCAATAGGAGAAAATGAAGTGCAAGTCCTAACAAATGTATAGCACAAAAAGACTCATTGAAGGATTAATGCAAAATTTGGAAAGAAAATCGATTGAGCAATCGGATGGAGTAAGTCTTACCGAGGCTAAACAAATTGTCACCATTGTAGATGACAAACAGTTAAGAATGCAATGAAAGCATTAAAATCAAAATATTTGCATATAATTAAATATAGAGATGTGGCCATCAAATTTGCAAATGAAATCTTAACTACGTTTAAGAAAATGAAGGTAAGAGTTGATGAGCTTACTTTTGAGTTTAAATTCACCAAGAACTCACTAGAAAGAACCCAAATGGCACTACTGGAGGTAGAAAATCAGCTAGATGTTATAAAATACTTCAAGGAGTAAGAATATGAAGCAAGGGCTAAGGAAATTAAGCAGCTATTTGATGAGCTTGATAGGTTTCAAAAGGATTTTTATTTAGATTAGTTTCCAAGAAAACTAGAAGATGCAAATATAAAGTTGTGTTGATATGAAGATTAGTCTAATCAGGTGAACAAAAATAATTTTCAATCTTTTTCAATTAATCCACTTTTTGAAATGGATGCAAAGATATCTTGTGATAAGCATTTTTTGAGATGGATGTTGAGATATATAGCTTGTGATATTATCAAAGTGGCACAGCAGAAGCCACCTACATCACAAGAAGGATCGAGGATTGGGAATTGCAAATTCCCAATATCGAGGTGAAAATCTTAGACATGAGAAAAGTGCTCTGTCAAATACTAATCTTGCTTTTCAACTTGCTGAAATTTTTAGATCATCAACCAATGGCAAACAATTTGATTATCTTCATGGTTATAGTTTATGGTATGAAGGTATTATTGATAGTAGAAATTTATGGCAAGGCTTTTGTCATAATGATAAGTACCATGAGATTGAAGATGAGGAATGCAACTTGTAGAAAAAGACACATTTTTTTACTCAAAGTTGTCTATACATAAGAGTCTAGGATCCAGGTGTTTCTTTGAAACACCAAACATCATGGACAAAGGTGGAACAAGTGGTGGGGTTTCACCAAACAAATTTTTTTGTTGGTTTAGCCTTCACAATCATCCAAAAAATTAGCAATGTGCTTTCTCTCAAGAATGTTAGTAAAGATATTCGGAGGGAGACAATTGATAGTTAAATATTTAATGCTTTGATAGTTGTGAATTTGCGAGATGTGCAATCTCCCTTGGAAGCCTTTTGGATCAAAATCTAGGAAATATATTGAAGAGTGCAATCATTCAAACTTTGTTACATTGGTAAATGCGTATTATTCGGTGAATGGCAAAAATTTATCAAAGGGCTGTAATTTGCTAGGTAGCAAAGCAGCAATTTTCTCTTTTTGCATTGATTTTGATTCAATTTTATCTCGTAACATTGACATGATACCTTCCATTTGTGATGAGCTGAATCTGTGTGGAATTGATAGCACTTTAAGAAGAGGATTGCTCAACAACATTATGAAAGATAGAAGATTTATAGTTTCTTGTTGTATCAAAGTGATGCAGTAAAAGCATGGTGAAAATTTCTTGAGAGTGGTTTGGGATCTTGATATTTGTAGAAGGATTTTAGTTGGGAAGAAGTCGAAAGGTTGAGTTGGCATTAGTATTACTTGAGGACATACAATTTTAGGAAAAGAGGACTTGTAATGTACCCTTTTTGGATTCGTTCCAACATTCTTGGAAACTCCAAATTTATTAGAGAGCGTTAACTTTCTCAAAAAGAAATTATGATAGCAACAAGAAGTTCCTAGAGCCAAGATGTGCACAAGAGTACTTTTTGTGTGCAAAACCAACATTTTGAAAGCATTCCAAACTTCTTGGAGAAGTCCATCATCCTTGGATAGTACCAACTTTTTGTAAATGAAAGTCCTATGTGTTGATGGTCAAAACAGCACAACAACATTAAACAGAATATTGCTATTCTATTTCTCTTGAAAAAGTAAGATAACATGTAGCCATCTAACTCCCAAGGTCCTGGTATGGTTCTCAACTGTGCTGATATCACTCAGAGGTCAATGTAACTGTAATCTGCAAGGGGCCTTTGCTGGTAACAAGGAACAGAACTGCATGAAATCAACTATTCTACGTTTGGGGGTTTAAATAAAGATAAAAAGATAGATCAGAGCTTTAAAATCAGAAGAATATGAATAAAACTACTTAATATCTAGACATGCATACCAACAATGAGTGTTTCTTCATTCATCCACAACCATGACATGAAACAATCCATAGAACAATCTACACCATTGCATACATCCATGGTGCTAATTCAATCATTATAACTGTTCACCAAACTTTCTTCATAAAACTTTGAAACAAACCATTCACTCATTATCAAAACACAGATCAAATAGATATAATAGCAATTCATTCATAGATAACTTAATGAGGTAATCTTAAATCCGGTTCCCTCTATTGACTTTCATCAAATAAGAAACACTTAGGCACAACAAAATCACTGGCATACAGATTGATTATATATCATTAATATCATCAAATAAGTCCAACTTGATAACATAAAACTTGCATAAAGCTATAAAGAAACTGTATCTAAATTCACTTGAAATTTCAGAGTATCTGCTTAACAATTATGAAAAAACCTAAGACTATTCCTATTTTCTATCATCAGGTGGCTAAACTTGCTTCAATTAGCTGACCTAATGATAGAAAACAGGAATAGTCTTAGCTTTTTTCATAATTGTTATGTAGATACTCTAAAATTTCAAGTGAATTTAGATATAGTTTCTTTAAAACTTTATGCAAGTTTTATGTTATCAAGTTGGACTTATTTGATGATATTAATAATATATAATCAATCCATATGCCAGTGATTTTGCTATGCCTAAGTGTTTCTTATTTGATGAAAGTCAATAGAGGGAACCGGATTTAAGATTACCTCATTAAGTTATCTATGAATGAATTGCTATTATATCTATTTGATTTGTGTTTTGATAATGAGTGAATGGTTTGTTTCAAAGTTTTATGAAGAAAGTTTGGTGAATAGTTATAATGATTGAATTAGCACCGTGGATGTATGCAATGGTGTAGATTGTTCTATGGATTGTTTCATGTCATGGTTGTGGATGAATGAAGAAACACTCATTGTTGGTATGCATGTCTAGATATTAAGTAGTTTTATTCATATTCTTCTAATTTTAAAGCTCTGATCTATCTTTTTATCTTTATTTAAACCCCCAAACGTAGAATAGTTGATTTCATGCAGTTTTATTCCTTGTTACCAGCAAAGGCCCCTTGCAAATTACAATTACATTGACCTTTGAGTGATATCAACACAATTGAGAACCAACTACCAGGACCTTGGGAGTTAGATGGCTACATGTTATCTTTCTTTTTCAGGAGAAATAGAATAGCAATATTTTGTTTAATGTTGTTGTGCTATTTTGACCATCAACAGATTTGGCGCTAGAAGGAGGGCCTGAGGAACAAGCTGGCTGCAATTGGGTCATTCTCACTAGATAGGTACGAGAGAGTTCTTAGATTTTCTTAGAACCCTGAACCACTCGTTGAACTCCAAACCCTTGTCAAGTACAGACCTCAAGCCGTAGGGTTTTGATACCACCATTGTCACCACCGCTTACCCCACCTAGCTTTCCACCAAATCCACCTATTCCACCACTTGTCCAACCAATCCCACCACCTTAGCCCATGGCTTTCTTCGTCAATAATCCCTCACCATTGGGGACTATTGTTGGAGGGATACATGATCTCCCTAAGAACCCAGAGAGGTCATGTCCTAAGTACATGCATGAAGAATCAAGAAGTGTTGAGGAGAACATACAAGCATTTAAGGATGTTTGTACTTGTGCTCAGGTGGCTCATCATGACGTTGTGTGTAGGTTGTTCCCCTATTCTTTGGGTGACATGGCATACAATTGGTACTTAAACTTACCTCAAGGGTCTATTCTAAGTTGGATAGACTTGGAAAACGCCTCTATCAATCAGTTCAAGGTTTATGTAGATCCTGTCGTTCTCTACCACCAATTCGCCACAATAAGAAAGGAGCATCATGAACCACTGCCCTTATTCAATACAAGGTTCCAAAGAATGTACTGAAGGTTACAGGATCCTTACCTGGTCGCTGAGAACATTGCCATTTTGGCGTACTTAAGGGTTGTGGATCCTTTGATTGGTCTGTTCTTGAAGAGGACATATCAGCCACCCGAAATTGATTCTTTGACTAAAGTATATCACTTGGCCATCCAGTTGCAACAACAGATAAGTTTGCAATCCGAGAGTCTAGGAGGAGTTCTTCCTCCTATAGGATACCAAATGCCCAATCCGCCCCCTTTATTCAATACGGTCCCAAGGATGTCCTACTCCCAATATGGACCTATGTCTGAATTCCAAGCTTCACCTCCCTTACCATTCTTCACCAATGGTCCCCAGGATTCTACCCAGCAAACTCAAAATTACCAAAATCAAGCTGGAGGATCAAATCTTGTTAACCAGTCCTTTGCAATGAAGACTGTAGAGAGTGAAAAGACTCTGCAATTGACTAATGAGATGGAGACTCTTAAAAAGACTCTATCTCAGATGTCTAATGATATGGCTCAACTGAGACAGAACCCTCCTCAAAATCAAAATCAAAACTTTCAAAATCAGGGAGGATACTCAAATCAAGGGGGTTATCCTAATCAGAACTCTAACCAGAATTACAACACTAATCAGAATCAGAAGAACTATCAAAATCAAAACTCCTCTAACCAAAATTATCAAAATCAAAAAGAGGATACAATCAAAGGTCTAATAACAATAGGCAGTGGATCACCAGGCCTAATAATGGGGGAGTCTCCCATAATTACCAGGCAAGTGATGAGAAGCAACACATTGCTAACGTAGCAGACCTCAACTTCATGACTAATTGGTGTAGGCTACATGATACTGCGGCCCATTCTGAGGTGAATTGCCTTGAGATGGAGAAGATGGTTAAGATAGCTCAAGATGATGCACCATTACAAGGCATTTCCAGCAAATCTGGTGGATCTACTGATACTGCCATGACTTATGAATTGTTTGAGGAAGAGTCTTCATTTCCTAGTCAGGAGGAGAACGAGCCAATGGAAGATGTGTATGATGCCCAGGCCTTCCAAACCAAGGGAGGTCATTTTCTCAGAAACCAAAATAAAAGGCCATTCACCACATCTGCTCCTCCTAATAACATGGTCCCGCCAAACCAGAATGCAGATAATAATCCACCACCACCAAAGGGACCATCAGATTTTCAAAATAAAGGTACTTCCCTTTTCTTTCCTAAGTATCAGGTAAAGAATGATTCAGAATTTGATTTCATTGCAGAAATGCAGAGGCAGAAAACTTCAATGTCATTCTTTGACGTTATGAAGTAGTGCCCTACTCAAAAGGAAATTTTGTTGAAAGCCTTGGAGGAAGCAAACAAGTCAAAAGGGAAAGGAAAGACGACTCCCACTAACGAGATGAATGCAACACTCTATAAAGGTAAGACTGGCACTCCACCTTTCCTTTTGAGTTTAAGAATTTTTGGAAAGAATCTACATAACTGTCTATTAGATTCTGGGGCGTCGGGAAATGTCATGCCCTTTTCAATTTGTAAGAAGTTAGGTCTGAGTCCACTCCAGACTAACAAAAAAGTTATTCAATTGGATAAAACGGAAATAAATGTGGTAGGAGAGCTTAAAAATATCCATGTACAAATTGGATCTGATCCAAGGATCCAAACTTATGTGGATATCCATGTTGCAGATATCCCAAAAACCTATCGTATGCTCTTGAGCAGAGACCTAATGAAAAGTCTTGGAGGATATTTATCTTTGGATTTCTCACACATGTGGCTGCCCTGGAAAGGGATGGCCAGCCAAATCAGAATTGAAAGTGAGCCTAGGCTCAAACACATGATCACCGAGTATGATTCCCCTAATGAGGTAGCCTATTTCGAGACTGAGATAGGAGTTTACAAGCAAGAGGAAATCATGACTTTCTCTATGTTTCAATTTGATGATCTATTGCCTCTAGAACCAACTGACTCGATGATTACAGTTAACCAATAAGTCTTAATCAAAAAATTGCAAGAGGATAGGTTGGTGCTGGGAAAAGAGGCCGACATGTGGAGTTTGTTGCTTCCCAACTGGTGTAGGGTCCATTACCAGAATCATTCCGAGTTAACTTGTCAACCCTATGTAGATATCTTAAAACATGTCTCCCAGGTAGAAGAAGCTTGTGAATGTCAACCCCAAACCTCCATCAATAAATTTCCATTTGAAGCAAAGGATGCAACTGTCCTTACAAGAGCCAATCTTGCTCAAAAAGAATTATCTTCTCAATTCGAGCAGACTCAGGCTCTATGCTCTGAACTACAAAGAGAGAATGAGGAATCTCAGTCTTTGCCAATTACACCTACCCCAGATAGCCTTCCAATGCCTAAGGCATTGGTCAATAATGTGTTAAATCGTGATCTAAAACAAGAAGAGGCTCAAGAATCAAGTTCTGAATAGATTTTGAATCCAGGAGAACCTTTTGGTGAATCATGCCCCCAATTACACTTAAATCTTGATGAACAGCACCAGTCTGAGCCGCCACGTGCTTCTAGCAAGTAAATACCTATGGCCCTAACAAAGAAATAGATCCCAGCTCCAGATCAATTGAGTCTAAAGTTTGATGGCTCTAAGTCCAAGTCAGAAAGTGGAGCAAGGATAGAATTAACTAACCCAAAGGGGAAGACTTATTTTGCTTCTTACAGGTTACAGTTTGGTTGCACAAACAATGTGGCTAAGTATGAAGCACTTGCTTGAGGTCTGATGTTTTCCCATCAGAAAAAGGTCACATCTCTCATGGTTATGGGAGATTCTGAAGTAATTATCAAGCAGGTCCGCAGCCAATATAATTGTCATAATAAAAGATTGGTTGCCTACAGAAATAGAGTTTGGAATCTGATTGAGGACTTTGACACTTTTGGAATCACTTTGATTCCTAGGGAACAAAATCAGATTGCAGATGCCTTGGCAGTCACTGCTAGTACTCTAGAGCCTATGCAAGACTCCAAGTTGAAAAGATTTTCAATTGAACTAGTCTCAATCCCAGCAGTCCTGAATAATGTCCAGAATTTAAAGGTATTCGATGATGACCAACACATACTCGCCTTTTTGGCAAGTTCTGATGTCTTCGAATGACAGATCATAGATGAATCGGATAGAGATCAGGGAGAATGGGACCCTAAAGGTCGTGATACTGAAGGAATAATGAATTTGAAAAGCAACAGCATTCCCAAAGGGATGGTAGCTTTAGAAAGAATATTTGACTCTGATCCTCAAGCTCATGAGAGAGTGCCAACTCAAAGTGATGGAGGGAAGTACGAATCAATTAATTTGGCTGATTCAGGTCCCAAAAGAAATTTTTTTATAGGCAAGACTTGCCCTGAGGAGATCAGAAATGAAATAGTTAAGGTGTTAAAAGAAGACATTGCAGCAATTGCCTAGAGTTATGAAGATTTAAAGACTTTTGACACCTCTATGATCATGCACACAATACCTCTAAAGCCAGAAGCGAAGCCCTTCCGTCAAAAACAGCGCCCGGCGAATGCTTTGATCGAGCCATTAATACAAAAGGAAGTGCAAAAGCTTTTGTCAGCAAGAATCATCTTCCCAGTACGGCACTCCACTTGGGTCGCCAATTTAGTTCCAGTACGTAAGAAAAGTGGGGAGATCAGACTGTGTGTTGACTTCAAGAACCTAAACAAAGCCTCCGAGAAGGATAACTATCCACTTCCTTCTCTTGATGAGGTATTACAAACTATCAACGGATCTCAGATGATGTCATTCTTGGATGGCTATTCTGGGTATTTCCAAGTGCTGGTCAGCCATGAGGACAGAATGAAGACTACCTTCACTACTAAGTGGGAGACATTTGTCTATCGCAGAATGCCATTTGGACTAATCAATGTTGGAGCTACATTCTAGCGTGCAATGGACGTAGCATTTAAGGATCTGATAGGTAAGTGTATCATAATCTATGTAGATGACTTAACTATTTTCTCTAAAAACAAGAAGGACCATGCTGCTGATTTAGCAAAAGTCCTTAAGAGATGTATCAGCTATGGAGTATCCCTAAATCCCAAGAAATGTGTCTTTGGAGTTTCTGAAGGGAAACTTTTAGGGCATGTGATATCAGAAAGGGGAATATCCATAAACCCTAATAGAGTTGAGGCTATCTTGAAACTGACCATGCCAGGTAGTAAAAAGGAGATGAGATCCTTCTTTGGAAGGATTAATTTTGTAAGAAAGTTTATAACGGGATATGCAAAAAATGTGAAACCACTTAATGAGATGATGAGGAAAGGTGCAAAAGTGGAATGGAGCAACGAGGCTAAATCTACTTTCACACAGATTAAACAATCAATATCTGAGGCACCGGTCTTGACCAACCCAGATTATTTAAAGCCTTTCTATATTTATTCCTTCGCATCTGACCATTCACGTGCAGCTGTCTTAACTCAAAGAAGAGAAGAGGGAGATGAAAGGCCAATTGCTTTCATGAGCTCCCCGTTCAAAAATGCAGAGGTCAGGTACCCACCTCTTGAGAAGCAGGCCTTTGCATTAGTCCGAGCAGTAAAGAAATTCAGACATTACATTCTCAGGAGCCAGGTTGTTGCCATAGTTCCTGACCCAACTGTCAAATCTTTACTTATGCAGAGTGAGTTAGGGGAGAGAAGAGGAAAATGGATGGCTATTTTGCAAGAATTTGATCTAGAGATCCATCCAATGAAGCTTGTCTGAGGATAGGGTTTGTCAAAGCTATGGCAGATGTTGACAAGAATATCACTTGTCAGCAGTATACCGTGCATTCTTTCACAAAGGATCCATGGTACACGGATTTGATTTTTCTTCTACTCAACAACAGATGCCCGGAAGGAATGAATGCAACTCACAGGAGAGCACTTAGGATGAAGAGTGCTCATTTCATGCTCAAAGGAGGTGCCTTATATCAAAGAAATTATGGAGCTAATCTGAGATGTTTAGATCAGCAAGAAGCTAAGCATGCTATTGCTGAATTTCATGGGAGATACGGTACAAGGCATGGATCTGTAGATTCCTTGGCTCATCAAATTCTCAGGTCAGGATACTATTGGCCTCACGTGTTCAGGGATGCACATCAACATGTCAGGACATGTCATATCTGTCAAACCTCTGCACCAAAAGAACATAATCCAACAATGCCATTACAACCTGTTTATGAGGTAAGACCATTCGCCCAATGGGCTCTGGATTTTGTAGGGGTAATTAATCCAAACTCTTTTGCAAGGCACAAATTCATCTTAACAGCTACGAACTACTGCAATCGCTGGGCTGAGGCTCAGCCATGTAAGAACAGCACCACAGAGATGGTTATCAGATTTCTTAATGATAACATTATCACCAAGTTTGGAGTACCCTTTGCCCTAGTGTGTGATAATGGCCCCGCTTTCTCATCTGCTGAATTTATACAATGGGCCTATGAGCATAAAATCATTTTGAAAGTATTCATCCAATTATTACCCACAGGGAAATGGGGTAGCAAAGTCTACGAATAAGAAACTGTTGGAGGTAATAAAGAAATTGTTAGTAAACAATTCTAGAGACTGGCATACCCGGTTGAGATTTGCCTTATGGGCAAATCGAACCCGTATTAAGGTTGCTCTAGGAAATTCTCCGTTTAAATTAGTCTATGGCCAAGAGCTGGTTTTCCCCATACATTTGCAAATACCTATTCTCAGGTTTATGCAGGAGTTTTATTCGAAGGATGATCGGATTGAGGTAAGGCTAAACAATTTTTTAAACATGGAAGAACAGAGAGACGTTGCTCTACAGTAGTTCTTCAAACATCAGGCTGTTGTCAAACATTGGTTTGACAAAAGAGCTAAGATTAAGACATTCAGGATATCAGATCTGGTGTTGCTGTGGGATAAGGCTAAAGAGAAAAAGGGTGATCACTAGAAATTTGATAGACTCTGGCTGGGTCCGTATCAAATAGCGGAGATCTTGGGTGAGAATGCTTTTCGCTTGACCACCTTGACAGGGGAACCTGTTCCATTGCCAGTCAATGGACAGTTTCTCAAGCATTACTTTGGTTCGTAAAGGTTTGAGTTATGAATTAATTGTATATATGTATTTTGTGTAATTATCTGTTATTTGTTTTTGTTGGTGGTTTTCCTACTTGTTCGTTCTTTCTTTTTGTTTGTTTGTGGTGTTTTGTGTTTGTTTTTGTCTTCTTCTTCTTTAGGGAGTCTCTTTTCTTTCCAACTTGAAATATAGGGGTTGTTATTTGGAGTATGCCATAGGCACTAGGAAAGAAATTGATTTAGGCATTTTCAGGGATATTTGTTGAGAGATTTCGTTCTAAAACTTATATCTTATGGTCATTTTAGCATTAGTTTGAAAGCTTATTAAGAGTAAGGTATACTATAGATAACCTCATGAACTATGATTGAAATCTGTCACAAAAATAGCTAAAACATCTGACTATAAAAGGGGCCTATTCATCTTAGGGTGATTATATCTCTGATTCAAGTGAAAAATCTGATTCCCAAAACTGTCATATGGTCCATTGTAGTTCTCAACCCATATTTCAAACTAGTAATGTCTAAGTATTGAGAAACTTATTAAAAGAATTTCCACAAGTGAGGCCTATAAAAGAAAGCAAAAGAAAACTATTGAAATAAAGGCAAACTCAATACTACATGGGTAATTCAAGTATCTCTATCGGGGCTATGGACGCCTAACTGGCAGTAGAGCAATGCTTTGAGAGAACTAGAGGTATCTCCATCGGGGCTATGGACGCTTGACTGGCAACGAAGCAATGCCCAGGATTTCATTGCACAACAGTTAAAGGGACTCGACCTATGTAGCTTGGATCTTAGATATAGTTGTTTAGGTGTGGAGAAAGTTCAAATAAAGAAGGATGCACCATATACATGCACACACTCAGATTCAAAAGTAGTTTATGTTGGTTTACATTTGAAATTCCAGCTCAACTTTACTTAAATATTCTGATCACACTTAAGTTAACATGTTTCATAAATCAAAGGTTTTTGGGTGATTGAATTCTTCAGTATCTTAAAAATGGGTAAACCATTTTCCCAACCGAGTCGCCATTTGTTATGCCTTGCATAACCACCCCATTATTGGTTTGAAACAAAATGGGTCCCCCTTAGAGTTGATTTGTTTTTTTTGGGTTTTGTTCGGGTCTTCGGAGTTGTCTTGTTTTGCTCCTAAGTCTTTTGTTCTTTTGCTCTGTCGGAAGCAGAGCCGGAAACGAAACTAGATTCGGAACTTCTTCAAAGTTCCTAGTCCATGTTCGGTTCCGACTCTGGGTCCGCTCTTTTTCCTTGTTTTGTTCTTTGTTTGTTGTGTTTTTGCACTCTCAGGTCTGTTTGTCCCTTGAGTTGTTTGTCGTTTTCCTTGCATTTTGTTTTGCCCGAGCGGAAGCGGAACCAGAGGTGGAATAGAATTTGGAACTTTCAAAATTCCAAATCTTGTTTTCGTTCTGATCCCGACTCCACTCGTTTGCTTTGTCTCGTTGTTTCGTTGGTGTTTGGGTTGGGTCCAGTTTTCGTTCCGATCCCACTTCCCTTTGTGTTTGTGTGTCCTTGTTTCGTTTCTTGCTTTTGGCGGAACTAGAACCAAAATCGGAACCGAACTTTGAACTTTGTGAAAGTTTCGTTTCCATTTTAGCTCCGTCTCCACCCCGTTGTTTCTTTTCCTTCGTCGTTGTCTTTGTTGTGGGACCAAAACTGGGTTTGAGACTAGGTAGGGGACTTGATACAAGGTTATTTATGATTGTCTCTGACCCGGTTCCGCGTCCTCCTTGCTTTGGGTGTTTATGGGACTTAACTCTTTGTTCGCGTTGTTTGCTCCGCCTCCGACCTACCATATTTATGGCATTAATTGCAGCCCCTTCGCACAAGCGAATTGATTTTAAATTCCTAATCATGTTTAACTGGCTCATTATCTTTGTTATTCAAAATGTTTGAGTGAACCAAAGCCGAAAAAGCTTCGAGAGGATCAATTTGATTGCAAAGGCGAGTTACGGAGCAAATCTTGGTCGGATTTCAATCTTTCCCGGAGAGCGTTTCAAGGTAGGGCTTTTCTCCTTCTTCCCGCTTTGTGTTGTTTTGTTTGTTGTGTTTTGGCGCATTCATGGTTTTCACTCCTGTGAATTTTCACCTTCCTTTTGTTTTGTCTTGTTTCTTTTTTTTTCGTTTTGTCTTTTCTTCCTTGTTTTTTTGTTTTGTTTTGTTTCTTTTCTGTTTGTTGTCGATTTTGCGACCGATAGTTTGTTGTCGTGCCCTAATTTCTAATTAGGGCTTCCGTTTGCCAGGGTTGCCCATACTTTAGATGTTTGAAATATGTTGAAACCATGTTTTCTTCCTAAATCCTGCGTCGTTTGGATGTGTTCTATGGCGGATTTGTGTTGACCTAAGTGATTAAATTGACGTATCAAGCAAATTAGGGTTTGCTCGATAAAACTTTACAATGCGTTTAGCCTTTGGTTTCATTAGGTCATTGTACAATTGAAAGGAAGGGGTTAGGCTATAATGTCCCCTTCTCATCAGTGATCTGTTCTGACACTCATCAGCCTATTCCGGAAGCCTGTAGGCTCGTTTGAGGTAAAATTAGGGTTTCCATGTTCAGAGGTTCTATGGCATTTCAGGGAGTTTACTATTTATAGTAAATTCTATTTTTGGCAGTATGCAGTTATCAGTCTTCAAGGTCTTCATTTTCAGTTGGAGCATTTAATGCAATTCAAGTCTGGCTTCTAAAGGTTTTATTTTGGTGAATAAAGGCATTAATGTTATAATTTGCAGTTGACCCCTTGGCCTAGGAGTATAACTTGAAGTTGTTTTAAAAGGTGGTCTTGAAGGGGGATGCCTTCATGAATGATTATTATTATCTTTTAATAATGTCTTTATGCCTTGGGGAAAAAAGTGACGCCTCTTTTAAGGAGAGATTTTTAAATAAAGTGAAGTTCATATTTTTGCAAAAGGGACGCCATCTTGAGAATTAATTGTATTTTGGAAATTGAAAAGACTCGTGTCTTTTGGTGTGTCTTCTCAGGAAATTGAAGAGTTTTTGTGAGCTTCTATAAAGTGAAGGCTTTGCTCCAGCCTTGGTATCCATTATGCTTATCATATTGTTATGCTGTCGAAATGACTTCATGAATTTAGCTTCGAGGAATGCTTACCTCTTAGCATTTATCCAATTTCGTGTTTGAAAGATAACACCTAGTTGGCTTTGGGACTGCTTCTCATCCAGACTAGCAAATTGAGTTCGAATGTTGAAGAATTTTGGAGTTTTGTCAATTTTGAAGTTGCTGGTTCATCTACAGCTGAAGGTGGTTTTTGCATACAGCTCTTGGAGTGAATTTAATTTGCTTGTGGGTATCTTTCTTATTTGTTCCTACACCCAAAGCGACCCCTTCTACCAATTTGCAGATTTTTGTTTGGAGTTTCTGATTTTTACTTGCTAAATCGCCCCTTCAAGGAGGGTCGTACCTTTCACAAGTGCATTGGAATGCGTGCTAAATTCACAAAGGGTCTTTGTTGCTGTTTCTTCATCCTAACTTGGTCGCGTACCTTCCAATTGTTCATTGCATTCGATTTCATTTGAAACGGAGGTAATTTGATGAAGTTATGAGCATTTTATAGTGTTTCAGTTTGCTGATCAGAATTCCAGAAAACACTGTTTTATATTAGATTCATATGATTTCAGTTTTGGTCTTTATTTTATCATTGGAAGAGCAAAAGAACATTGCTAGTGTTCATTCTTCTCTTCTTAACTATGTTCTCTATCATTGTAATTAGTAATTTGCAGATTTGTGATTGTAAGGTTGAGATTTTAGTAGTACTAATCCAACCGTTTTAAGTCTCTGCAATTACTTGATTTATTCCATATTAATTACCCCTGGATGGTTTACCGCCAGTGTGGAAAAATGAACATTTGATATCTCTTTGTACCCACTCTCAAGTGGTGAATCCCCACTCTTAAGTGGATGCCCGCCACAGCGGATGAATTAGATAGATGTATCTTCATGGTTGGTTATCCGCCTAATTATTTCAGTTCAATTAATAACTCCGTCATATGTTAGCACCTCGCCCTCACTGGGATCTTGAGTGCACATTCTTGACGTTGAGTTTGTCTCATTTCAAGTATTGTTTTAGTTTCTCCGCCATATGACAACACCTATCCTTACTTGGGATTGAGTGTGCATTCTTGGCGTTGAGTTCTTTCAAGCTTGGATTTCAGTTTTTGATGCTAACGCTAATTCAATTGGCGAAGTGTTGATTTTGTGTGAAAAATCTATCGAAAAAATTGGCTAGCATATCTCATAGGCCCCTTTTATTTGGTTTTCCTCATAAGCTCATGTGACCCAGGTTTTAAAATGCATATGACTGTCTTTGGAAAACACGCTTCTTTTTGCATATTGAGTTGGCAGGAGCGGACTCGGGAATGAAATTGTCTTGAGGTTGTTTTCTCTAAGACTAGTTCCTAAAATGACTCTGATTCCGGTCATTGCGGTGTTTTGCCTTTATATACTTATCCTCGAGTCTTCTCGCTTAAACTTAGGCGGAACCGGATCCAGAATGGATATCAAACTTGGAACTAGCAATTAGTTTCTAGTTCGGTTTCAATTCCTGTCCTTGTTCCGATCCTCTTTTGATTCCTATTCCAATCTTGTTCCGGTTCCAACCCCGCCATATGTTAAAATGTGTTTCCTATTCTTGATCCTTCTATGGTTCGGCTTCCGATGAAAGCAAAATTTGACTAAGTATAAATGCCATCAAAGGAAGGTAGGGAATGGTATTATATGATGAACTAATTTTGATGTTTTTGTTCATCTAATACAAGAGTTTATTGCAGGAATCAAGAAATGTCTGGGGCATCAGATGAGGCTTCTCAAAGGAGCCAACCAGGTGAAACTTCAAGCCAAGGAGTTAGGCCTAAGAAGATCAAGGTAGAACAACTCCCCTACACCCTAAGGTATAAGCATGGGGATGCCATTCTTACTGCCAGTAAAGTTGATTCAAAGTGGGAAAATATCACAGACACCAACCTAGGCCCTTTCAACTTTGAGGAGTTGGTGGATGAAACCTTTAATGAAGATGTTACACCAAGGGCACAAAGGATTGCTCAATCCGGTTTGGCACATGTTGCACTTTTTCCATTGTCTATCCAGTGTCCAGAGTTGATTCTTATAGGAGTTGGGGCCTATAATCCTGCTACCAGGCAGTGTGTGGATGTGAAAGGAAATGTTATCATCGATCTAACACCCCAAATGATTAGATTCATGTTTGGTGTGCCTTCTCCACCGAATCCCACACAATTAAATGAAGCAGAAGCATTGAAGATGTACAGTGATAAGAAGGAATCTAACAGAAATCGCATGAATAAGCATTGGATGAGGGTGGAGAAGAAGTCTCTCACCAAGCTTCCAGACCAACCTAAAAGGGCAGACTTTGGTAAAGAGATTGGGGACATAATCATGATGCTCTCCAGGATATTAGGGAAGAAGCAAAGGCTGTCAGAAGTGAAATAATCAAATTAAAGGAAATACATGGATTGGTTTTAGCAGAATTTAAAGGAATTAAATTTGAAGATGATTGGTTGGATGGACCTGATTCGGGTACTTTTTAACAAGTGTTTGACAGTTATGATGAGTACATCCTTGAGCATGCAACGCAGAAGTGAGCTGGCAACAGAGCATCTTCTTCACTTAACACAACATCTTCTTCTCTCCTCTTTGCCGGGTTTTGACATGAATTTGACTTCAATTCCATTCTTCAGTCTTATCTGCTTTCTTGGGTGTCAGTATTTTGTGCAACAGAGCAATCCGGACTTGTAACTAAAGATCAACAGTCCAGTTCTTCATTCAGTTCCGATTCCTTGATTTGTGGATCTGAATTTTAATTGGGAGGAATTTATGCATTGCAATGTCTATATGTATCTCTGGGTTCCATTTTGTAAAGGTCGGCTAATTGAAGCAAGTTTAGCCACCTAATGATAGAAAAACAGGAATAGTCTTAGGTTTTCATAATTGTTAAGCAGATACTCTGAAATTTCAAGTGAATTTAGATACAGTTTCTTTACAGCTTTGTGCAAGTTTTATGTTATCAAGTTGGACTTATTTGATGATTAATGAGATATAATCAATTTGTATGTCAGTGATTTTGTTGTGCCTAAGTGTTTCTTATTTGATGAAAGTCAGTAGAGGGAACTGGATTTAAGATTATCTCATTAAGTTATATGTGAATGAATTGCTATTATATCTATTCGATCTGTGTTTTGATAATGAGTGAATGGTTTATTTCAAAGTTTTATGAAGAAATTTTGGTGAACAGTTATGATGATTGAATTAGCAATATGGATGTATGAAATGGTATAGATTGTTCTATGGATTGTTTCATGTTATGGTTGTGGATGAATGAAGAAACACTCATTGTTGGTATGCATGTCTAGATGTTAAGTAGTTTTATTCATATTCTGCTGATTTTAAAGCTCTGATCTATATTTTTCTCTTTATTTAAACCCCCCCCCAAACGTAGAATAGTTGATTTCATGCAGTTCTATTACTCGTTATCAGCAAAGGCCCCTTGCAAATTACAGTTACATTGACCTCTAAGTGATATCAGCACAGTTGAGAACCAACTACCAAGACCTTGGGAGTTAGATGGCTACATGTTATCTTTCTTTTTCAGGAGAAATAGAATAGCAATATTTTGTTTAATGTTGTTGTGCTGTTTTGACCATCAACACTATGAACTTAAGGAGCTGGTGAAATTATCAAGACAATTTAATTAGCTTATTTTAATATTTTCCATAAGATCTTGGGATAATCTTCAAAAAAAATTAATTAAATAATTAAATATTAAAATTGTCAAAGAAGTACAATTAAATGACAACTTATATTTAATTATTTAAAAAAGTGTATTAAATGTGCAAATAAAATGTCGCACTAAAAAATTGACATAAAGACATTTTATGTTATTTTTTTAAGGAAAAAAAAAAGCTTTTTCGAAAAAAATAACGAAAAGCAAAAAAATTGAAAAAGCAATAAAAACAATAATTTTTCTAAAAAAATCGATCTATTTTTTTAAATGATTCTAAAAAAGTTATAAAAAAAGAGTTTTAAAAGAAAAATGTTAGATTATAATTATTTCATTTCTCAAGAATGACTACATATTTATCTTCTCCATTTCTCAATGAGAGATCCGAAAGCTTCAAAGACAAAAAAAAATCCCTCCTAGATTTCAGAAATTTCATCCAAAGATTAACAATGTGCAGCAAAGATTGGTTTAGAAACAAAAACCCTTATGCTTGGCTTCAGCAGTTTTCTTTGTGAATCTTTTCTTGAGGTCTGCATTTTCTTATTCAGACAAACGGGGCATAGTCACCTTAATAGAAAACAAGCAACAAAAGATAAAAGGCTGATGTAAAGCAAGAAATACTGAGGCTAGTGAAATCGAAGGAGGAAAATCAGCTCCTTTAGAAGCCTCATGAATTGGTCAAATTGATGTTTGTGAGGAACTCAAAACTGGGTTTAGAGGGCAAATTTGTGGCGGCTTGGCTTTTTCCTTACATCGTGGAGTGTTGGTCAGGAAAGTCTTGGACCTCGTATATCGTATTAATGATTCCCACTGCAGTGTAAAGGACTACCCGGATTGACTTCTTAGGATGGTTTACGGCACAAGTGATGTTACATATATGGAACAGGTATTGACTTTTAACGAAGGTTTAGGGCATATCCTAAATCTACAATAGGTGAAACCCTTTGTAATGGGGCATTAAGGATTTGAAGTACACTCACGTAACAAAAGGATATATTATATCCGTGCAAAAGTTGAACAGAGAATAATAAACTCACAGATATGCATAATTGTCATCCAAGCAAGGCACTGGCACAATCTTCATTATATGCAAAACCGGCTTCTCTGCAAATGTCTGAGCAACGGAAAAATAAAGACGGAGAATTACTTCGATGTGCTATATTTTATGCAAATTTTGTCATTAATTCACAGCAAAGCGTAAATAATGGTCGCAAGAAGCACGCACTTACTTTTTGTTCGGCTTGAATGGCGGTTAGATTTATGTTTATAGATATAAAACAAGCAAATACAAGTTAAAAGGGAGAGGGGCCTCATCCTAACTTCACACAACTTAAGCCTTTTGTGAAAAATTCAAATCACTCTCAAATTTGTACAGTAGCTTATTTGGCAAGTCCCTTCCTTATAAAAATTGGTTTCAAAGTCACATCATCAAATATGATGCCACATCAGCATGCTTTTTGTCAAGGTATCCAAAACGGCCGAAAAAAAAGGTGAGACCAATAGTGGGTCACTAAGGTCATGTATTATTGGTGCATTGATGTGGCATCACATGATTTGTCAGTTTGTGTATTTTATGGAAAAAAATGTTTTGCAATTGGATATTAATTGTAAGTTTATTGGATATTAAGCCTACCCATTATGGGGCCCACTCAGGTCTACTTTTATACCCACCTTTGGACCCCTACCCACTACGGGCCCCTTTCCCTTACTTCAGTATCATTCTCTTAGTTGAAATATAATGTTGAAGTCAAAAGCAAATTCTTCGTAAAAAAGAAGTCATGGATGAATATAATTGTAGGAGATGGCACATTTATTGAATGTTTATTGTAGATAAGATTTATAAGTCTATGTGGAAAAAGATATTTGAGAGAGAAAAAAATATTATCTTAATGAATTTATCTCCACTTCCAACCATTAGCAATAGGTCTATTTAAAGGCTAATATTCCTTGGGGAGCAAAGTTTTTCATAACTCAATTGAAGAGAAACTCGCATTGTCTTCACTATGAAATAGGTAGATAGAAAAGGCCAAAAGAAGTATGTGAAGAAATAGTCCGTGTTTTTTGCACGATTGGGACACTGGAAACAAAGCAAACACTTTATTTTGGAATGTAAAGCTTACAATGACATATGGATGAAGCACACAAGTAATTTAACAACTACTTCATTTCAAGGTTTATTTAACAAGGAGATGGTTGAGAGAATGGGGGAATTCATTATCAAATTAAATAGTAGATGATTAGCACTTCAAAAAGCACACAAGTAATTTAACAACTTCATTTCAAGGTTTTCAACAAGGAGATGGATGAGAGAATGGGGGAGTTCATTATCAAATTGAATAGTAGATGATTAGCACTTCAAAAAGAAAAAAAAATGGCAATTTTTGTTGTTTCATAAGCTATATTTAATCTCATAGATGTTAAAAATCTTCTATTATATTCTAACAACGATAAAACTTCTTCATGTTTAAGTTTGAATTTAATGTGTCATATGCATTAAAAATCTATTTCGTTAAAAGAAAACAGTTTATATAACATGTAATTTTAAAATGAAGTAACTTGTAACACACTAGTATGATGGTTGCTACCTCTTTATTTGGTGTTGCACTCTCCTTTGTTGAAGTGGATGAAATGTTGTGTGTTGTAGATGTCTCTTATATTGTTCATTTTTTTATATAGGAACTTCCATCCTCTCTATTGTGACCTATTGTGGCTAAAAAATTTATACAATCTCTCATATGTCAAGGGTTTCAAAGTCTATGGGTTATAGTGCAATTTTGGATCATATCCTTCTTTCTTCAAATTTAGTTCATGATGATTGTCTAGGTGTAGTAATAAATTTAAGAAAAGGTGTTTAATTTTTTTATAAAATCTTAGTGAATTGCAATAAAGGCATTAATTTTTATGACAAATATTTCATCCTTTTTAAAAGAATAGTTTTCTTAGAAAATTTATCCACATTACTGGAAATCTATATAAAATTCTAGAAAATCTTAAAAAATACTAGATAAGGGAATTAATTACCTTGGTGAATTCTTACTTTAGAAAAAGTCTTCATTGGTACAGTTCCCCCATATATTCTTTCTCATAATGATGAAGTGGGTGCTTGAGAGTGGCAGCCAATGGTGGGATTAAGTAGGTAATGCCCCCTCTTGAGATCCAAGGATAGCGGCCTTAATGTACTCATTTCATGATAAAAGTATATTTGTGGGGTGAAGCCCCTCAATGCCAAGCATAAATCCACTATTTGGAAGATATTTGAACACTTTAACTAAATATTTTAACACTCTCATATCATAAATATATAACACTAAAATATGAATGCACCTACATGTTATGATTCCC
>VDFB02368077.1:0-107266 GCA_007258455.2 Sequoia sempervirens | reverse complement strand
GTAAAGTAAAAGTGAATTCAAGTACAACTCACATAGTTGTTCTAGGAGTGAAAGTAATTGGTTGGGATTGTATTATGAGTTGTTAAAACAACTCACATATTTAGAGGATTTTCTCCCTATAATATAGGATCTAAAAATCCTATATATATGTAATTTTTATTGAACAAAAAACATATAGAAGCAACATTATTTTGTGTATAATTTTTTTACGTTTGGCTTATATGACTCTGCCCATATTTCTTAGCAATCTTCTATATATTCTCACTAGGAATTATTGTTTTGGTAATTGAGAATAGCTATAGATTTTATGAGATCTTTCTTATAAGCTATGATTGAAACATCCTAAGCTTGGAACTTTATATTAGTTCATTTACTTGACAATTCCCATCAAGGGTATTATCACACCCCCATTTACTCAATGGAAGAATCTATAAGAAAAGATAAAGATGGAACTTTATGATTAATGTATTTACAATACCTATTTATAGTTCCATGGGATTTTTATAGTTTAATATTAAGGCCCATAGGATTGAAGCAAAATTATGATATAAAATGAGAATAAAATATGAATACCATTGTAAAGTATGCAAAAAAAAACCTATGTATAGTTCCATAGGAGTTTTATAGTTTACTATCTGTTGTGATAGTCAGAGTGCCATTTTCTTAGCAAAGAATCCTACCTTCCATGCCAGAACAAAGCACATCGGTGTTCAGTATCATTTTGTTTGTGATATAGTAGAAGATGGAAATGTGAATTTAGAGAAGGTTGACACTTTGACAAATGTTGCAGATGCAGTGACAAAACCAATGAACACAAAGAAGTTCAGATGGTATTCTAATTCCATGGGCCTTGGGGCCCTAAGAAGTTGATTTCATATGACTCTTGGGAGGTCTTTGACAAGTGGGAGAATGTTGGGATTAAGGTGTCTCAACCTTAGAGTCATAATGTGATTAATTTGATGTATTATTATATTTATTTGCATTATTTATTTTCCTACAACGTCATGTCATAAATTGGGATCAACTAGCTAGGTGGCATCCTCGTTGGAGGTGACTAGATGACACTTCATCATCCCAAGTGGAGGTAGGTGTCCCACTTTGGAATCTTTGATTTATGATAGATTCTATGATGTGTCATAAGGCATATTTATGCATGGAGAAAGTTGGTGCACAAGTTGGGTTATGACAAGGTGTAAGAGAATCAGATATTTTGGATCATTTATGATGGATTCTCTTATAGCTATAAGTGTTGTAAGTATGACATATTTTATGGAAAATTTTATGATGATATATATGACAATTATAGGGCATCTTTCATAAGCTATTATTAGCATATTTTAGGTACCCAAGATTGAGGAGGTGTAACGAAATATTGTATGTGTCCAAATGCATGTACATGTCCAAATGCATGTCTATGGCATGGGATATTATGCCATATGGATTTGGAAACCCATCCTCTTCTAGATGCTTCTCTTGGCTTGTATCTCTCTCTATATTGAATTCCTTGCATTGTAGAATGCATAGTTTGTTTGCAAGTAACAAAGTGCAATTAGATTCACTCCAGAATAGGTATTTGTTTCAAAAGACTTGTTGAAGAAGCTTTGTACTTGAAGCTACATTGTAATCCTTAGTTGAAGTAATATAGAAGTACTATGTTTTTCGAGGGTGGGGTTTGTTTTACCTAAAAGGGTTTTCCCCACATATATATGGTGTTATTAATTTATGTGTACTTGTTGTTCTGTCTTATCTTTCCTATGTGATTCTATTTTTGTAACTATATAAAGTGTTAGTATAATTTTTTTGTAACTCTCCCTTACTTAGATTAGTGTAGGAAGTTGTTTCCACTCATCCATCTTCCTTTCAAAACCAACATAGGTCAAGTGGGTGCATCCTCTTCTGTAATAGTGCCACCACCATCATAAAGCACATCATAACTAAGTGATAATGGAGTTGGGGAGGATTCTCCTGAGAGAAATGAAGGCCCTAAAACGATATGTGGTGAAAGTCCTCTAGATGACATTGATACCAAAGATCAAATAGAGAAGGAGAAAGATGTATGAGGAGAGGAAAATAAACAAGAACAAGAAAATGAGAGTGTGAGTGTTGATACTTGTGAAGATAAACCAATCCTATCTCAATATAAGGCCGAGAAAAAAGTACAAAAAGGTAAATATCCAACCTCTTTTCCTTTTAATTTGTAAAGTGTAACAAGGACTCCCCCTCTAAAAAGAACCCTTTAGTTTTCTACACCAGAAGCTTCCCAAACCCTTGATGTTGTCACCCCATCCCATTCTTGGTTGGAGAATACTTTGTCCCAAAAGAGGAAAATAGTACCCATAGATTTTCCAAATGATAATGTAGTGGAATAGCTCTTGAAGAAATCCCCTAAGGTTAAGAAGCTAAAACTAACCTCAAGGTTAATGGAGGATGATAACTCAGGGAATTTTTTTATAGAAATTGCACATCCTTTTGCACAAAAATATCCTAGTCAGGCTACCATAGCTAACTACAATATACCCAAAGTGGATTTGGGCCCACCTAGTAGGGATGGAGACGTGCAAATTTTTTAGGTGACTTCCACACAATAGGTAGAGAGAACATAAAAGGATAAACAAGATAAAAATAAACTAAAGAGAATGATGGAGCTTCTCTCTAATTGCCTCAAGTCATTAACAAATCCTTCCCCTCAACCTCTCAGTCATGTAAGCACCTCTTTTGATCCTAATTTTGTAGTGGGGAAAACCATAATGAGCAAGGTGTAGAAAGATAGCCACTATGGGAGGGTTTATGAAGGATGGATGGTTCACGTTAAAGAGAAAGGTCCTCCTCTAATCAAGAAATTGAAGGGGGTATATGATTAATTTATGTTATTAAGAAATTATATCAAAATTGAAGTAGTAAATTGTAAGCAAGAGGAGTCTCTCTGGTCACAAGATAATAAAGCCTTTGTCAAAATCCTAGAAATGTGTTTGGAAAGGGCTGCCATAGAGAAAGTTATCCTATCAAAGCATGATCCCATGATTATAATGTGGAAATAGAGTATCGAATGGAAGATCATTTTCCTAAAGATGAATCTTCAAGAGCAGAAAAATTTGATGAAAGAATGTACCCATCTCAACAATGATTTTATTAATAATTTCTCTTATTTTGGTTGCCAATAAATAAAATATGACAATAGCAGTGTGGCTAAATTTGAAGAGCTAAAAGAAGAATTATTGAAGGTGATCAATAAATTGTTTGGAGAGTAGGTCTTCAATAAAGAAGCTATGAAGAAGATGGCTAGAATTGATTTTGCATTATCTTGGAATGAAAAATTCTCCCACCATTATTATTGCCAAGATGGACACTATCCGTAGTAACAAATCCTTGTGGAAGCTGAGAACGAATAATGCCACCATTCCTTAGCACACTGATATTCTTATTGTCACTTAGGCATTGAAGGATTATAAAGCACATGTGGCATCTACTTAGCAAATGATAGTGTTGGAGGATGTGTCCATGGACCCATCCACTCAACCACCTCAGCAATGAGTGCCTTTTATTTTTCTAGCTTTTGTCTTTATGGTTTATATTGTAATGAACCTTATGGTTATAGTTCTTTGAAAGAATTTTAGTTTTTTTCAAGATTTTGGTGACATTTATGATGTAAAAACCATAAATATGTTGTTCATGGAAATTTGAAGGGTTTGAATTTTTTTATCCCTGTTGTACTTTGATGCAAGAGTGAGAATCGATTGAAAAGAAGGATATTTTTTTGTAATTTTACTTATTTTTTTAAGAAATTCTTTGTCTTTGTGCATTTGAATTTGAATGTTATACTTATTATTTATGAATGAGTCTTTGAGCTTTAATAAGTGCTGAAATATTACTTCTCTTTATGGATGTTATGTTCTTTGGTGTTACATTCGTTGTTCTTCTAATTTAGTTTTGTATGTGATATTATTGCATCTATATAAAACATGGTAGAGAATGCCAACAATTGAATTTTAAGATTCTCCAAGTGGGGCACCTTTTTCTATGAGAGATCATTATTTATATTATTAAAATATTAAATAATTAATCTAGACACTATTAGATGTATCAAAGCTTGGGCCCTACATTATTTTGGTAATATTTTTCAATTTTTGAAGGTTTTTTCTCATTTCTTTCTTATGCTTTAAATTGTCTCAAAGCGATCTTATGTCCATTTTATATTTGAAGGATATATGTATGTTGAATCTTGACTTGGGATGGATCCCTTAAATTTATGTAATATGAGTAGATGGGGTTGCATATGATGATAATTGGATGAACACAGTATAATCTAAGCATGTGGGAAATAGGTATGATAATTTAACTAGAATTATGCATCAGATCTAAATTTGTATTATCCCTTATGGAACTTGATATTTGTCATCAGGGTGTTTAGGTGGAACATCAAACCTACATGCTTTTTTTGGCTAGTTAGATGAACTTGTAGAGGAATGCAAGAAGATATTTGGTGATATCACTTAAATTTGTGTAATTGATCATATTGACTAATAAATATTGAAATCTAGATATATTACATATGCACAATAACAAATAAATGTATGTATGTGATATTTGGTTATATTCATATTTTAAGGAACAACTATATAATTTTTTTAGAGTTGGATAAGTGATGCATAAGCTATATGGATGAAAGATGAGATACAAATCAAAAGACTATATGCACATATTAATATTAGAATGACACAATAGAAAGAGATTAAATCTTTTAGTAATTGCTTAAATTTTTTGGATGATATCCTAATTTAATCCAAGAGCAAGGAATACCATGCCCAATATGTAAGAATAGTAATCAAGTGTTTGAGGGAAAAAATCTATATGAATTTTTTTAAAGTGTTGATTTAAAAAAATATATATTCAATACCTAGGATATGTGTGTTAGATTTTGTAAATAAGCATAAAGCTACCCAAAACCTAGTTTAAGGAATATTTATAATAAAATTGTTTAACAAATGGTCCTAGAATCAAAATAGAAAAAGAAATATTAGTTCCCAACAATATGAGAGACATGTAAAATGCTCAAGATGTGATATATGCAATAAGAAAAATAGAATAAAGAAATCTCACAATAACAAGACGAAAGAATGCAATGTGAGTGAATATATATCTTTGTCTTATTTCTTGCAATACCATGTATCCTATAAAAGCTATCAAAATTTATTGAATATAACTCTCCATGATTTACTATCCTCAACACCTTGATATTTTTCTCTATCTAGTTCTCAATAAGAACTTTGAGTTTTTAAAACTTCATGAAGATATCACATTTATGCTTGAGTAAGAATGGCCATATTTTCTTGGAGATGTTGTCGATGATTTACAAGTACTTTCCTAGTGATGATACATCTTCAAGACCAATACATCACAATGAATAAAATCTTAAATCCCAACAAGTCTACAGATCTTGAATAAAACTTGGCATGATTTTGATTTTTATAAATACAATGTTAAAAAAAAAGAAAGTATGAGAACAATTAGTTATCCCCTCCACTAATTTTTTACATTTTAAATCCTTTTATCCTTTCTCATCAATGTGATCCATACACACATGTTGCATCATGGTCTTCTCAATGAGAATATTTTGGTTCTAAGAAACAAGAACCTCAAAAATGTTACTCCAATGGTGCTTCCATCCAAATAGATAGTGTTGTGAACTCCCTAAGCCAAAAATATGGCTTCATTTACCACCTTACATCCATAGTTTTGAATACCGCATGCATACAAAGATCATTAATACTTCTAATAGAAAATAGGTTTTCTTTAAACCCAAAATTTTCATAACACCTCAAAGGGAATCAGTCCTCTCATCTATGATAGCAATCATAACTTTACCACAACCAATGAGTTATAAAGAAGATTAATTTCTCAAGTAGACCCTTCCATCATTGTAACTCATATGCTTAGTAAAGCATTGCTTATGGGGAGTCATGTGGAAATATGTGCAAAATTAATTAATCATAAGTTCTTAGATGCATGTGTAGCAAGGGATACAAAAAACACATCACATGATTAATCATGAGAGGCTCTTGAATCTAAATTGTCCTTAGAATCCTTCTTGTACTTTTATCCTTGCAATTCTTCTTAATTTAGTTGGTCTTACCTTAGTTCCGATACTTGACCTTTGATCTACCAAGAGACATAGAACTCCCATTACACTCAAATCACGCAACATTCCTCTTTCTCTTTCCCTTGTCCTTGGGATGGCCTCTAATGGTCAAATAATATTTAAATCTTTTCTTAATATTTATACCTTATTTCTTTTCAAAGTGGTGCACTCAAAAAATCATTATTATTTAGCTCTAATATGATGATTTCAATCATCATAACTAGGCTATCTTATGTATAAGAAAAATAATAAAGGAGGGTTATAAACTAGTCTTTCTCATTTATTTTTACATCCATGAATTCTAACTAGCTCACCATAATATTAAATATATTTAGGTTCTTCATCATAGGCCATCTGTCACACATCATCAAGGAGTATAACTTCCTCCATAAAAATATCTTGTTAACAAGGTAATTCATTTGGCAAAAGTTCCTTGATTCTTATAGAGGATCCTAGTGTTGGTTTTTATTGATTCAATTAGGAGAACTAAATCTACAATAGAAAGTTGACCAACCTACTTATTTTTATTGCAATCACTTCCTAGTATGAAATTTAACTTTCAAATTAAATTATTCTTGATTAGAAACTACTACCTATAGATGTTTATCAATGATAAGCTCATCCATTTTAAACTTCCAAAGCTTAAAATTAGTTTCAATAAATTTATCCACCTACATTATAGGTATGCTTACAATATCTATTGCTAAAACACAATATCACATTATAAATCTCCCACTAAAATAATTAGTTAAATAACTTTCTCCTCCCATAGATAGGTCAATCTAGCTAAGATCTAATAGCAAATGAAAGGAGACTATGAAAAATAATACTTACTCCAACAAGGAGAACAATGCAATTAACTATATCTACAATAATTTTAGTGGGGTAATAACCTAAGAAGAAAAACATAAGAGCACAACATAAAGTATATCATAGGAAAACCCTCGTAAGGAAAAAAAAACCTCCAAAAAATAGACTCAATGTATTAGTCTACAAATAGGTTATAATGTGGTCATAGTTCCTCAATGTTTCATGAGAGGTTCAAACTCTAAATTTATATGAATTTCATCAACATAACCCTACATAAAATTATGAATACAACTTTCATCCCAATCTCTTAATATAAAGGTGAAGGAGACCTAGGAAAGCATTGATATTTTTTCAAAATTATGAGTCAATACTTAGACCAAATGGTCCAATTCCAATAAATGTGCACTCCTCCAAGAGTAACCTCTCCTAATTTGAAAATAATTCATTAGTTGATTGGTTGGTCCCCTATGACTAAAGGGGTTTAATGTAACTCCTAAGCATTCAAAGAGGATACAAAAATATCACATACAAAACTATATAGATAGCTATAAATAATTGGTGAAGGATGCTAATCACATCCACCTAATAACTCATAATTTAATAACTTCTTACAACTATCTTAAGACCAATAAAACACAATAGAGAATGCCAACAATAAAATCTCAAGATTCTATCCAAGTGGGGCACCTTTTTCTATGAGATATCATTATTTATATATTATTCAAATATTAAATAATTAATCTAGACACTATTAGATGTATTGAAGCTTGGTCCATACATTATTTTGGTAATGTTTTTTGATTTATGAAGGTTTTCACTCATTTCTTTCTTATGCTTTAAATTGTCTCAAAATAATCTTGTGTCCATTTTATATTTGAAGGAGTTATGTATGTTGAATCTTGAGTTGGGATGGATCCCTTACATTTGTGTAATATAAGTAGATGAGGTTGCATGACAATAATGGGATGAACATGGTATAATCTAAGCATGTGGGAAATAGGTACAACAATTTAACTAGAATTCTACATCAAATCTAAAATTTTCTTTTATATCATTCTTACTATCCCCTATGGATTTGATATTTGTTATGAGGGTGTTTAGGAGGAACATCAAACCTAAGCACTTTGTTTGGCTAGTTAGATGAACTTGCAGAGGAATGCAAGGAGATATTTGGTGATATTACTTAAATTTGTGCAATTGCTTATATTGACTAATAATTATCAAAATCTATATGTGTTACATATGCATAACAACAAATAAGACAAGTATGTGATATTTCATTATATTCATATTTTAAGGAAGAACCATATAAATTTTTTTAGAGTTGGATAAGTGATGCATAAACTATATGGATAAAAGATGAGATACAAATCAAAAGACTATATGCACATATTAACATTAAAATAGCACAATAGAAAAAGATTGAACTTTTTGTATAAATAATCTTCAAATTACCAAATAAACGAAATGAAAAAAACATATTTAAAACCATCTTAAAACTCTTTATTCTACTAAAAATACCTGTGTAACCTTACTATAAATAGAATCTATCGATGTAGATAATTATAAGAGGCTTATGGGCATATCAACCTATATATTGAAAGGAACCCATAAAAAGGGTGAAATGAGTCCTAAAAGTATAGTGAAACAAATATCAATGGTGTTTGATAATTGATATATATGGTGGTTTATTTATACTAACCTTAGGGAATATGCATAGTTGGACAATGGGGTCATTCCTAGGTGGTAGAGGCTTAGATTCATGTTTGCCATGATTTATGCACAATAATGCTTGTGCTATGATGTTGACCTTAGGGTTATCGTAGATGCCTTGTGGACGTCACATCGTACAATGCAATTGCATGAAGTATTTAGATCCCCACACGCATAAAAAAATCACACAATTCAAGTGTTCCCATTCATTGGGAGCCAAAAACATGCTTTTATTTAAAGTCAAGAGTCCCTATCGCAATCCCATAGTATATTTATAATGTTTAGGTTGTACGACCGAGGCAAAGCACAAATCACACAAGTTTTATCACCCCACAAATCCACACTAGGTAGTGAATCCAATTTTAGAATCTATTTTATTGAGTAAATATTTGGCAAGTACATTGATAATCTGAAATTGCTTTATGGTGTTGCATGTTTTTGAGGTCTCCATCAAATCTTTTGGATTTTTGGAGAAATATAATCGTGTAGAGATCTCTTCAACAAGTGTGCACTAAGGTCAATTGTCCTCGTGTGTATGATTGAATAAGGCTATTGAAGGATAAAACTTATAGGCATCCATTGAAGTCCTCAATCTTGACACAATGATTACATTATTTCATGCATCACGAATAGGGAAATCACTAAGTTAAATGTGTCCAATCAAAAAGTTAGGCACAATAGTATGGTGTTAGTCAAGTTTTGTTATTATGTTTGATTATTAATTGTAGGTTCAAAATTCAATTTTAAATGTTTTGAGAGTAGTATCAATAAAATGATGTTTGTGTGATTATATGATCTTTAATTGAAATTTTGGGATACAAAGTTTTGGGATGTATTGATTTTTTTTGGGATGTTTTGATAAAGATTGAGCATCTCATTTTGAATAAATGACATGATTTATGGTAGATTAAAATTATTTTAGGATACAGATGGCCTTATTCCAAAGTTGATATGTATTTTCACCCTTCTATAAATTGCATTCATGAATTGGATTATGAGAGTACCATGTTCCACTGTTTTCATTGCCATTAGGTGGTACATTTGGCCAACTATTTTGTTTTTACAAAGATTGAGCATCAAATTTTGAATAAATGACATACACCTTATGGTAGTTTCAAGTAAGAATGGAGTTAGTAGACACCCTAAATGTAGATATTTGTAAGATCCTAGAGATAAAGAGGAAGAGGAGCTCATTATGAGCTTTGAAATTGTATAAATCAATTATTCTATATCTTTTGTATGATCATATCTAAAAGGACATTCTAAGGTTTGTTTAAAATTTGAAAGGTTTGCTTGTTTATTTCCTTCTATATGTTCCGACCAATGTGAGGCAAAGTTTGGATCTAGATTTCTCTTATTAAAGGGTTATTAAAAGGAGGAACCCAACTATCTACCACCATCTTCACTTCATTTTTCTAAACTCGTTGAATGTTAAATTTTTCTAGCACTTCTTGTTTGATCTTCTAGGGGATTAGTCTCTCCTCAGCTCACCCCAACTAGGCACTAGGCTGGGTTGCATGGATACCCCTGAGTTAAAAAAAAGTGGTTAATAGTTTATTTTTCTTGTTTTCGAAGTATACATCTCTTGACCAATAAAAATCTATAAATCTTTCAAATTATCAATTGTGAAGGTTTTCCCATGGCAAGTAATCCATTATAAGAAGTTTATTTTGCGGATGAGATTGTAGTTCCATATTTGATCCCAATTTAAATCTATCATTTGGGAGTTATCTAGCATTTTGAACCTAGTCTTGATAATGTAGGAGCCTTTGGGGTTATCCATCCAAATTAGCTCATCATGTTTAGGAGTTAGATTGAGCCTATATTTTTAATTTTGAGATGAGATCATTTAAGGCTCCACAATCAATAATTTTATTCATGTTTGGAAGGATTTTCTATTTGGGTATTTGGTTTCATGTTTAATGTATTCCTTACTAAGCCCCCAAACAAGCCACATAATGTCTCTTTGAGTATAGCATAAAGATATGATTTTTCCAATGGGGCATCTGCAATCCAATGGTACACCCAGAATCTAATAACTTCTCCTTTACTCAGCTTCCAAATAATTCGTATTCTCAATATTTTTCTTGATTTTGTAATATTTTTCTAGAGGGTTGACTCAATTGGAAGGAAATGAGGAGAGAGGAGGGACTATCCTTCCTAATTTATTATGTATTTTTCTCATTTTTATGCTCCAATAGTTGCTACTTGTGATATTTTTTTATCTATTTTTTTAATAAAATCCTTATGCATGTCTTTAATTTTATGGATTTCCAAACCTCCCTTACTTTTTAGTACAAAAAATTTATCATAGGCCATCAAACATAACATCCTTTTTCTCTATACCCAACCAAATAAATCTTTCATGTATCTGTTATATTTTTTAAGCATAATATCTAGGGATTTTGAAAAGGGGGAGAAGGTAAGTAGGGTTAATTTGTAGGGAATATTTGATTAATTGATATTTTCTAACATGACTAAGAAGACAACCCTTCCATGTTATGAGAACTTTCTTTTGCATTCTTTCAATTAGGTTAATTTATGTATTATTGTAGATTTTCCTAAGGCTCAAGGGCATGCCAAGATATATTACAATAAATTGGTATATGTTGTAGCCAAGGGTGTTTTCTATTTGAGTTTAGAGGATGGGAGAAGTATTGAAGAAAAAGACCTCAATATTGTCTAGGTTTATTTGCTAACTTGAAGCCTTTGCATAATTTTTTTTTTTAAATTCCAACCTCTACCCTTCATAATGGTAGCAATTCTGAAAAGGATTGTGTCATCCATAAATTATAGGTGTGAGCTTGGGCTTATGGATGATGTTCTTCTAAAGCCTTTGATACAACCCTTGTTTATATTTGAGGCTATATTTCTACCCAAGAATTTAGCCAATATGATAAAAAGGTAAGGGGGAAAGGGTTCACCTTGTCTATGGCCACCTTTAGAAGTGAAGCATCTATTTTGCTACCATTGATAATTACCATATATGTGGGGGTGGTGAAAAAAACATTTTAATAGGTTTATAAGTTTGTCTTTGAAACAAAAAATTTGGAGCACCTTTAGGAGAAATTCCAAAGAGACCTTGTCATAGGCTTTGGAAATTCCTAATTTTAATGCCATGCTTTCTTTTCTACTTTTCTCCATTGAGTGAAAAATTGCATGGACATCAACAACATCAACAATTTTCCTACTTGAGATAAAACCATTTTGGTTTGTGTGTATGATCAAGTGTCAAGATGTGGTTGCATCCTTAGGACCAATAGTTTAACCAAAACTTTATAAATTATATTATAGAGACTTATCGGTCTAAATTCGAACATCTTCTTAGACCCAACTTTCTTGGGTATTAGAACTATAAAGGTCTTTTTATTTCCTTTAAAACTTACCTCGATAAAAAAAACTCTTGAGCAACCTTAGTGATGTATTTTCCAACAATATCCCAATAATCCTGAAAAAAAAGCTAGGGAAAATCATCTATAGACCTAGAGCTTTGAAGGGATCCAAACATTAAAAAAAAAAAAACATCTTTTACCTCTTCTTTGATAATAATCATACTCATATCTTTTAAATCATCCACAATTATGACTGTGAGAATTACCTCCAAAAAGGGATCATCATTTGGGAAAATTATCTTAAGAATCTAATTGAGAAGTCCTTGAAAGTATCTAAACCCATCTACTTCAATTACCTCATCCTTGATAGTGCTCATTTCATTATCTTTTATTAGTTATAAGATTTAGTTGTTTCATGTTTTTATGAACATACTAGTGGAAGAATCTTTTGTTCCTATCCCTAGTTATTAGCCACTATATTCTAGATTTCTCTTTCCAAAAAAAACTCATCTTTCTCAATTAAATAAGAAGCTTAAAAATGATTTATTTTTTGTTTTTTATATTTCTTAAGTGGCCCCATTATAATCTAATTCTACTTGGATATATGAAAATATTTTTTTCTTATTTATTTTGTTGAAATATATTTCCAAAAGAGTTACCATTTCATTTTCTAATGTTTTTCTTTATATTTTTAATTTTACAAGTGAGTTGAAAAGGGTGGTTCCTTTGGTCTCAAAATTCCACCACTTTCTCAATAAGGCGTCTGATCTCTAGGTGTAGGGACCACATAATTTGGTTACATTTATCCAAGTTTAGATTCCAATCCAAGATAAGAGGAGTATGATCGAACCCCTCTTATGAGGGTTGAGATCCAACACTTATCCAAATTGTTTTGATTAGAAGAGATAGGTATTGTATTTAACTTCACTTGTATGAGGTTCCTAGCACCACTTTGTTAAACCACATATAATTTGAGCTTTCTAGGTCTATATCTAATAGCCTACCTTATGTAGAATATTAGCAAGGAAACTCATGCTATAAGAGAATTCCTCATTCCCCACATTTTCTCATAAGGGTATAAAGGGGTGTTAAAATACCTAGAAACCATCCAATTGAGGTTATTAAATCTTTATTTGAAATAAACAAGATTATCCTAGGTTTTTCTTCTCTATTGTTTACTGTTGAGGGTGTGTATTTTGAAAAGAATCCAATATTCATTATTTATTTTATGCTTGAACATAACATTTAAAAAATTGTATCTTTGGAGATTAGTGTACCTTCCATACATGAGGTTTCTCATAACATAACTATGCCTCCAAATGTACCTTTCACATCTGCCACTTGGAAATTCGTAAAAGGGCTGATGTTTTTGTTGATAGTTGAAAAAGAGTTCACATTCATCTTTATTCTTGAAGAAAAAAAATATCAAAGTTGCGTCCTTTTAAAAAATCCTCATTATATTATCTTTATTAGGAATGTTATCCCTCTTATGTTCCATGATGTGACTAAAAATTTCCCCCTTTGAATCCCATCAACTCCATGGTGCTTTTCCTTTCATTTTCTACTTCTTAAGTTGTTTCTTTTTGCCATGCTTCTTCAGTTGATCTTTTCTCGATCTTTAAATCCTAACCTATGCTAGCCAATCTTATTGGATATTTTGTTTTTCCTTTTCCTTTATCTATTGTTGGAGTCAAGGTGGAGACCCCAGAGTTTCCTTTCTTTAAATACATATACGTGGAAGAGGGTATAAGGGAACTCTACTCTAACAGGTCTCACAAGGGGGGGAAGATCCACTCATTATAGGTGGAGGATCCAAGGAAATGTCTTGGGATGCCCATATATCACCAAAAGTCTACACTTTATATTCAACTATTTAAGTCACCTCCATCAAAGTTTATTCCATTTCACCTTATAAGATTGCACCTAAATCCACTAATTGGTTCCCAAGCTCCATTTTGTTTAAAGATGTCCCTAGAGTGAGGCATTCCATCTCATCTAGCCTTAGAGTACCCTTTTTACTAGATAGAGAGATTATTTCCTTTTCCTGAAAGGTAGTTGTTTGTGTAGGGTAAGGAGATCCTAAGTTATAGGGATCCCCAAATAAATTCATGCAACCTAGGCCAACAATGTTATTTCTAGTCATTCCTTTGTTATTTTTCTCCTTGTCTGCACACATATAAACATTGACTAGGTGGCTTATTTGGAAATGTTTTTTACAAAAGAGAACTTAGTTTTTGTATTCAATGTCTTGTTTCCATCTACTCAGCTTGGATTCGAGCATAATAGAGGAGGGGAGAACCTTCTTGATTTCCACATTGGCACAAAATTTGGAAAAACAAAATGGTTCATATTCTTTGTAACATTATCCAAAGATAGGAAGTGTCTAAATTAGTTTACAATCCTTGTAATAATTTCCTCGTCCCGAAATTCTAATGGGATGCCTAGGAGTCTTACCCAAGTGGGATCCATGGAAGAAAGGTCAATTTTTGGGTCAAAACTAATTCTCCACTTGTACAAAGAGACACTTATTTTCCTCATGAAACAAAGGCCTTTCAACAAAACATAAATAAAGTAATCTAATTTGGAAAAGGAAAAGGAAACTATGGCCTTTGGTAGGGTTCTTATATAAACATTCCCATTTATTGGTCATTTAGTACAAGTACATTTTTACACTATCTCAATGTTAATAATCTTTCAAATATCTTTCCTATGAGGGCATTCTCTAGTTGTGGTAGAACAATATCTATCTTTTTTCCTTTATCTTTAACACCATTGAGGCTCCTTCCCTTTCACATTTTGATAGAGAGGCATTGAGCAAAATATTTTCATTGAATTAAGGATAGAGGGACATCAAATCCTATATATTTTTGGATTGAAGGTACCCTTTGAAGTAGGAGAAGGCCCACATAGAGGACTACCATGTGTGCTAGCATCTTCAACACCATTTCCTTACCAAAGCCCCATATATCTCTTTGAATTAGGCGAGGGCCCATACATAGGACTACCTTGTGAGGTATCATCTACAACTCCACTTTTCGTACTTATCATGCATGTAGAGCCTATTTCAAAATCAAGTTGATATAGATAACCTCTAATATTTCATTAATGTAATGGATGAGTATGATAATGAGGATGAAGATGTTATGTTAAAAAAATCTATCACTAGAAGAGAGTGTCAAATAATGGTACAAGAGTCTTCTAAATAGTATCATAGACTCATAGGATAATTTTATGAGATTTTTCATATTATAATATAAAGAAAGAATCAATCCTAAATTTTTAAATCATGAGATAACCATAATAAGGAAAAGGGTGAATAAATTTTATGTTTATTTCAATAGTATATTTTTAGTGATAATAATAAGATTTCCTCCCCATGTGAGGCCAAATGAATCAATGTGCCTAGTATTGTATTAAAGAGCATTTAATACAAAATTGGGACATTACTCAAGCATGATAAAAAATCACAATCATTGAGGTAAGAGTATTCATGGCAATAAATATTGAAATAACTATGAGATAATTTGGTAAGAGTGTCAAGAGATCTAATTTCAAGATCCTAAGGCCAAATGTAGCCACTTCAATTAAGTATTTCATTTTTTAGCATAAATTTGACAAATTAAGGGGGAAATGAGACATCTCTCATATAGGGTTGTAAGAATGAGAGGGGGTTATCTTCTAATAATGCTACAATTCACTTAAATTAAGTTAAAGGTTACATAATAGGCCCTACAATCATGATTGGTCCAAGAGACCTAGGAATAATGATAAGAAAATGGTTTAAAGACATGGAAACCAATGACAACAATAGAGACACATTGTTGATCCCTTAAGGAAGGATCATATTCAAATATTAAGGAGGATTAATTTTTGTATAAACTATGTTATTTTCTTCATGATCCATTAAAGTGTGATGTTTCTACAACACTTGTAGAAGAAAAATAATTCTTAAATTACTAGGGTACACCTAATACTATAAGGATAGCATTGTGGACCAAGTTTATGCCTATGATAAAAATAAATATTTCAATGTGATTAAGACAACTATCATATTCAATATATGCTACCAAATTCTAATTTTAGTCAGCTAAAGTAAAATGATGTAATAGAGGCATAAGAGGGAAAGACTCTCCAACGAGGACATCAAGACTCTCATTGATCAATCCAACTATCTTGCAAGTTCAAAGTGAGTGAAAGCTACAAAATAGGAAAGTTTGTGCCAAAGATAAGGCTATAAATGTTGTACCAAAGGAATTAGTAGCACCAATATACAACAAAAAATAAAAGAAAAATTATATAGAAAAGGATATAAACAAAGTTGTAGGAAAATCACCACCAAAGAAGGAGATGCATATAATAGATGCATCTCTACAAAATAAGTATGTCCCTAAAATAAAGAATACTAATATCCTAATCAGTAATATATAAAATATAAAGGTAAAAAGTGAGAATAGTAGTAGATGAAATATAACAAGACGATAATGAAGTTGGAAGTGGTGTTAATAACAAGCAAGTTTTTGTTAGTGATCGGATAATGCCTTTCATTCCAACACTAATTTTATACTTATTTTGTGGCCCACTCCTTTACCTACATTTTATCCAACTGATATGACAATGACTTTGAGCCAATTAAAGGTGTAAGTATCAATGAGATAGTCACTTAGGATACTAGAACATAGAGAGGGCTTGCTATATATCAATGCACCAAAAAGAAATTATCATCTCGCGCATCACCAAATGATCTTAAGGATAAAACAAAGGTTGAAGCTAATGTCTAAGAAACATTGAAGATCTACTTAGGCACTATGTCCACTAGTAACAAGCAAGTTATTAATTCATTTTGCAATTATTTATTGATAAAATATTGGTTGGTCCATAATTGAACGTTAGATTCTAAAGCATCCAAAAAGTTGATCCCTCTAGAATTCATACACATACTAGGCCTGGAAATTTCCAAGTCTTGTGGATGATGCTATGCTATTTACTCTAGGTAAGTAAATATATTTTGAATTTTCAATGATGTTTAAAAGAACCTCATTGCATACCTAGGTAAATATTCTTCAATATATATTATTACAGTTGATTGTCCAACTAATTGGGTATGTTGGTATCAAGGAAATGGGTAGCTTCAATTAGTGGTAGCATCCAAATAGATTTATTTTATGCTACAATACCATTACAATGAAAAGAGGTCTAACAACATAGAGAGCAGAAGATGATTCATATTATAGAGAATCTTGATGAAGAAAAGAATGAGTTATGTTACTTAGACACTAAACTTGATAATTTTATAGGGTGTTGTGATGATAAGATTGGTAATTAGGTTGACCCTAGTTTTTCTACTCAACCTCAAATATCTCAAAATTATAGAATTTAGAATATGGCATTTTAATGGAGCATTTTCAAGAGAAGGAAACAGTGTGGGAGTTCTACTATTGTCACTAGATGGTACAAATTATAACTTCACTTTCAAGTTGATCTTTGAATACATCAATAATGTGGCTAAATATGAAGCTTTGCTACTTGGATTTAAAATAGCTTCTAGGTATAGGTTCAAATTATTGAAAATGCACAATTATTTGGAACTAGTTGTATTTGTAGTGTCATAAAATGCACTCCTTTATATTTTCACATTATGTTTGCATCCCCCTAATTAATTGGACTTAATTAAGCCTCTAATTGGCCCAATTATGCATTTAAAAGCCTAATTAATCCCATTTTCTGAAAGGGGAACCTGCATTAAACAATTGCAAACATCAAATTACACATCTTGGAAAATGTGTTTCCTAGGTTTAGGGCCTAAGACCCATTTGTTGGAAAAACAAGGATAGACAACTGAGAGGGGGGCTGAATCAGTTGTCACAAAATTCTTGAACTTTTCAAACTTAACATAACTTTATCTCAGATCTGATGAATGAACAATAAACCATGAACAGTCAACACATCAAAAGCACAGAGAACACCAAGATTTTTACGTGGAAACCCTATTAGGGGAAAAACCACGGTGGATGTTAGTCCACAATATTATACCCTATTAAAAGTATAATGAAAAGTAATGGGAATGCACATGCATTTAGGCACACTGCCTAGAGCTCATTGCTCAAATACAAAAGGGCTCATTGCCCAACAATATAAAGCAATTCAGATTAGATCCATAGGGTATGAACTGAGAAAATAGCTTCTAAAAAAGCTTGATTACAGTTCTAGTTAAGCACAGAAACACTCCTTCACACTTCACTCAAACTTCTTCACACTATGCTCTTCAATCGAATGAATAGATCAATATTCACACACTTCTCCTCTCTGGCTTTTCTTCACTTCATTCACACTATAACTTCGCTCAAGCAATCACTCTTATATATCCGCAACATGGAATTACATCAACAACTTTGTCAACCAAAAATATAAGACAAGTTTACAATGTCGACCCAAATTTACAAATAAATTTGCAATGCGAATCAAACACCGTCGGCTAATATTATGATGCAAACCAAAACAATATCCTCAAGTGTGCAGAACATTCAAATTTAAATCTTCAAGGATCTGCAACACATTACAACCATCATGTTGGCCAAGAACATGAAAACCCGAACACACATGAGAAAAATCTTCGACCACGAGCACACCGATCAACGCAGATGTACAATAAGGATAGAGAATGATCTAGAAGCATCCACAAGCAACAAGAACTAACAGAGAAGCATCTGTAACAACATAAATTACCAGAATCACATAAACTTCAATCAAGAGCACTGACAAAAACCACAAAAACACTATTAGAGCACAATTGTTCATAACACGATCAAAACTTCATGTGGACCTCTAAAACTTCTAGTGGATAGACTAGATACTCTTAACAATAAACCCTTTAGTCCACAACAACTGATCTTCAACGTACTAAACAAAAAACCTTCTTGACCTTCACTGTTCCACTGGTAACCTGCAACTCTTTCTTTAACAATTTTCTCAATATCCTCGACATATACAGCCTTCAATAAAATCAATGCTAATAGTGTTGACATCAATGCCAACCACATATCAACAACACAACCACAACATCCAACACCATTCACCCAAGTGCGAATGGGTCTTCCTTAAGTTTAGGAACCTATTTTTTAATATGATTTTGGCAGTATTTTTGGTTTTGGATGTTTAATTATCGAGAAATTAGAAAATTACCTATAAATACAAGGTCTTTTTATCATTTCAAATCCTAGAATTTTTATGAGAGCATTCCTATAAAAGAATTATTGCCAAGAGCATTTAAGAGCAGATTTATCAGTCTTCTACATCAACAATCAAGATCAAGGTCATCATGTCAAAGTTATTTGCATTCATGCATTTTTTTTGGAGCTAACATTGTGATATAGGTTTCAAGCATTCAAGAATCAAATCAAGTGTCAAATCAAGCATCCAATCAAGCCATTTCATGAAAGATCCAATCCTTGGAGAGATGTGTTAGACTTTAGTCCTCCATGGGTGGCAATTAAAGGGTTTGGTGAGTTACAAAAAGCTAATGTTCATTTATCATTCCTTCCTTTCATTATTACTTCATTTCAAGGTTTAATTACCAAACTAGGGTTTGACAAAGGAAAACCCTTATACACCAAAACAAACATTTTTCTCCTCTCTTTGCATGTGCAAATTTACAAGTGAAGAAGGATTGAAGATTGATCAAAAGTGCAATTTTGAAAAGTTGTCAAAGTTGTCAAGACACATAATCTTACTTGAAAAAATTATTTTTTGACTTTTTGATAGAGAGATCTAGAGAAATTGGGAGTGAAAATCCAAGAGTAGAGGACTATGAAATCAAATTTTGGATCCCTATAGCAGGACCCATTCACCCTAGGGAAAATTTGTCCCAAGAGGACACTCAACAATAGCTTTTGGTGATAGGTGCATGGTGTCTTACCCTTCTCATATTTGTTGGAAATCTATTTTTTTTTATTACATGTTATGCTTTCAATTGATGATTCAAGTGTCAAATTACATAATTGACTTCATTTAGTATTTTTGGTTTTTCTCCCAAGAGTGTGTTTCAGGCATATTTACCCTATCTTATCATAAGGAGAAAACAACAAAATATCTCCAATAGGGTTGACTCACCTAAGAGTTGAAAGTCAATCCTACCTTTGGAGATCTCTTTTTCTAATGAAACAAAGAAGATAGGTGCATACATTCTCCATGTACCCATTTTTCCATTACCCATTTTCCTTCGTTTCAGTATCTTAGATAAGAGGCACTTTTTTCTACCAAAGAAAATAGATTAAGTATTATAGGATTGTTGTGTTGGATACCATTGAGATATTTGATGCTTCTGAAATTAATTGGATGGAAAAAAATGATAATGTGATAGTTGATGTATATAATGTCTTAGCTTCAATTTTTCATACTTCGCTAACTTATCCATACTAAAGGTATAGTGCTAAAATATTTACTATGCCTATAATTCCTCACAACATCTATAATTGGTATTTCTTTTAACTAGTTTATCAACACAAAAGGCTAAAAAATTCCTTGCAACACTTTGTGAGGCATCTTATCAAATCTATACAATAAAAGTGCTAGTTTTCTCATGGATAATTAACATATGTTCATACAATTGACCTATAATACCTTTTCTTTTTTATCTATACATATAAGGCCTAGATTATGTGTATGATTGCTTGGCATAGTCCTCCTTGACATCTTCTATTTAATATTATTTTTATTTTACTTAAATAATACTCTATGATTTTGAACGCCTAGTTGTACTACCTATATGAATTAAGGCACTTGTCTACAATTTATTTCAACATAATTTCATCCCATTGCATATACAAAAAAAGATAAATTTCAACCTTTAGCAAGTAAAGTATAATTAATATATATGTTGGGTTACTTTATTTTATTTTCCTATTATCAAATATTGTTTGTAGAATGCATATTAAGGTCATTCACCCATGAGATTTGTATTATTGTTACCACCACATCTATGTGTTAAGTCACATAGTGTACCACATAATCTTAAGGGTTTAAGAAGACTATGTCCATGTCTTTACATGGTTAGTGCATCTACTTATAGAGGTGTTATAAGCTTGGTCCAAGGTAATCCAACATATTGGTTATTAGTGACAATGTAATAGGAGTTTCATGTGTCTTGGATATGCTTTATCTCAATCTATGTTTTATTGTTTCTTATTCCTAGTCTCTCTAAGAGACACACCTCAAGTAACACCCCCTTGGTCTAGTAGAACCTAAAGAAGATGAAGAATCCACCCATTCTTATAAATTGGTCCTTTTATACCATTGATTGATCATGATAAATGCCTTCCACCTTTGATGGCATACTCATAGCCTTAGGTGTTAACATAATTCTATAGGATAAGTGGAGTTACATGTTTGGTCACCAACACTTTCTCCATGTACATTCAATAATATGAATTATGTTAGAACTCATTTTTTTCGTGTTAGATTTTTCTTGTTCCTTCCCCTTTTGTGTCTTAATAATGTGTGACCCATTTTGGATAACCAATCTAAGAAATTTTGAATGGGTCATCTTAATTTTTATTGCACCTCTAGATGTATTAATTCCCCCTTTTGTATGCCTTGGTCAAAAAACCCAAGTTGTAAAATCCAAAATTGATTGTGTTATTTTGTTGGATTTTTGAGCTTTCAATGTTCCTTGTACCTACATATTTCTCTATTGATCTCAACTCCCTACTCATACCCTTGTAAAATCATATTGTTGAGTTATCATCCTCTCAATCCATCAACATCTTCCTTACCTTCATCCTCCTTCTAGCATCCTTCCCTTCGACTCCCTAATCCCCAAAAACCTGCCAAGGTCTTTGTAAATATGCCTAAGGGTTCAACCCATCAAAGTTTTGAAGATCTTCTTCCTTGGATACCACATTGGCATGTGGTATGATACTTCTTGACTCTTGATCCCCAACTCTTTCCCTTAGTTCATTTCAAATTATTCCAATTCATTGCATCAAAATTTTGAGGTTTCACATCCTTTCCTACATTCCATCCATTTCTAGTTCCCCGAAGTTCCTCTTTTCATCAAAGGTTAAAATTTTGACATCCCTAATCCTAATTTTCCTCTTTGGTATTTGTTAAGAGGTATCCCTGATCCCTAGTCCTTGACACTTCCCTTTCCCCTTTTTTTGAGAATTTTCCTAAGTCTTTTAGGGGTTGAACTTTCAACCTTCCCCTTAACTTGGTACGTAACCAAGCTTCCATTGACTCCCAACTTCTAGATTTCTCTTTTCTTTTTTCCTTTCAGTTTTTCAAAGTTTATTTTCCTCATCTACCTCATTTGCATGTAATATGAGGTACACCCAATACCTAATGTTTGATAGGTTTCTATTTTCTTGGAGTCAGAGGTTTTCATGCTTCTCTCCATGGTTTGATGGTAGATGGTATCCAAATGGCTTGATCTATGACATCTCCCTTGTGCCTTAATTAGTGGTGTTAGGAAAAATGGTGTCTTAACCTTGTAATAGGTCAATATATTTGAGCATGGAGGTTGCAAGGGGGGCACCCCTTGCAAGGTTCGGGGGCATGATCCCCCTGGTGAAGGGTCTATGGGCCATGCACCTTGATGAGTGTTCAAGTGCAATGCCCCTAAAAGCCACATTTTATATATTTTATCATTGTAAATCTTGGTTGTTCATCATTAGGTTAGATATTTGATGGTAGAGATTATGTTGGCTTGTCTTTCCCTAGAAGGAAACTCTATTCTATGAGGGTGTTGTATTATGTGTGAGTCTAATAGTTGTTGATTTTCCTTTGAATCTATGTTTGGTGATACTCCTTGGAAAAGCTTGATCTACAAGTATATTGTAATCTTGTTGATTTCAAAATAATATATTGGGTAGCTTTTAGAGTGTGGGATTTTTCTCCTAAAAGGGCTTTCCCCATGTAAATTATTGTGTTGTGGTATGAATGATGTTTATGTTTTTTTTAAAAAAAATTCTATAACAGTTGAAAAGCTCTAATTTTTTTTGCATAACTCTCCTCTCAACATTTGTGTAGGAATTTGTTTTCTACCTTAGCTTCCTTACAAGGGGTTTGATAATTTTAATGCTAAATCATTCAAAGACCCAATAATGTTTGAAGTAATTTTTCACAAGTTCTGGCATCACGCTTCTCTTCAACTTGCATCACCAACTCACCTTAATGGTATTGTTTTACCCAAATATTAGAAGTAAATGCAAGCATCCTCCTTGAATATGGAACATTCATTTTGAGTGAACTTTATCCTCGACTAGAGATTTTGATTGTGCTACAATGCAATGATTAGAGTTTGACACCTTGTAGGTATTAAAGCACAATTTTGATCATTTTAAAGAGGCTGGTTGGTTTGAATGTGGTCTCAAGACAACAAGGAAGTTGCAAGGCAACCACTGATGCCAGTCCAATTCATTTTTTGGGTAGAAGCCACTAGAATCAAAGAAGATTAATATTGAAGGTGGGTTTTGTTGCATAATATCTCCAGGGCATTAGATGTATATTCAAGAAGATTTCTTTGTCACAACCATGCATTTTCCTTTGTCAAATTTTCTGGCATGAGTGTAAGATTGGGTCAGATGAATGTAAAAGCATTCTAAAAATTTGTAAGCATTGTAATACTTTCTCCCATTTTATACATGAATATATGTAGTTATGTCATGGATTACTAAGTATTTTTTGTTGTAAAATTTCATGATTTATGTTGTATACAAATACATGGCTTCACATTCTTTTATTCCTATTTTTTTCTTCACAATGTTCTATGACTTTGTTGTGCAATGGATAAGGCACATTTGGAGGTTATATTAGAGATTTTTTTGATGTAGATCCAGTTGGAGTGTTGTTTCATAGGCTTTTGGGTATTTCTTTGTGTGGTTTGATTTCCAATTTTTTTTTATGTTTTTTCTTGTTGTAATGTTGTAGATCAATATTTTCTATCCATTTCTCATTCTAGTTCAACTTCTATAGTTGTGAATATTCATCTTTCAGATTGGGGCAAAAGTGTGTTGACAAAATTGTGCAAACTTTTGGTTTTTATTTGGAGATTCATTCTTAGTTTTGGAGTTTTATTTGTAGGTATTTTTGTTGTTATATTTTAGAATGGTTTTTATTATTTATTCAATAAAATATCAGCTTTCAGTGTTTCATATCTTTATGTTGTAGTTAGAGCAAATTCAATATTCTTGTTGTGTAGCTTTTTGTAGTTTTCAAGCAGAGATTATAAAAGTTTTCCAATTTTTTTGTTGCTTCTATTATTGTTATATTTTCTACTGTAGACACATATTTTATACATACAAATAATATTTTTAAACTAAAAGAAGCTTCTAGTTGTATTTTAATCTTTTGACTTGGATTTACTATGTGTTATATTTAAATAAATTAGACAAATATTTTATTTGGGAATATTACATGTGTAGTGTTTGGTAGATACTTAGTCCTATTCTAGAGGAGATGGACTTTAGTGTATGCATCTAAGTTGAAGCACAAAATTCAAATTGTGATCTTGGCTTTGGTTTCTTATCTTTTATTCTTGGGCATAATGGAGGATGAGAGTGTTTTGGTTGAGATGATTTACACTTGATGAATGTTGTAGATGATTGCTTGAGCCCATGAGCATAAAGGATTCAATTGGTGGATCATGTTTATACCCTTGGTTGATAGTTCATAATTATTTTATGTGCCCTTTCTCTTGGAAGGTATATGATGAGTGGGATAATTTTGGTATTAGGTGTGTCATACACCTTGCAAGTCCTAATGTTTGAAATATCCCACTTGAAGTAACACTATTTATCACTTGTAGTTTGCATTTGGACAATTCACGATTACCACTTAGTGAGATGGAAGTTGCTACATGCAACTATGCCAACCTATAAGGTGTGTAAGATTTGTTGAAATAAAGAGTATAAATATGAGAATTAAGTGTGAACCAAGATAAAATCAAGGAAGATCTATAGTTCTCATGAGCATTTTACCAAAAAGGTGGATAAAACCAAAGTGAAGTGCTTAAGTTGGATGAGGTATTTTACATTTATGATTTTGGTATTAGCTATATATTGGATGCTTAAGATGGAGAATTTAAAGGAGAGGAGGTTTTGTAGGGTTATGTTGCCAATTTTCTACTAGAGGAGTAGGACTTGATCTCCATGTAGGAAAAATTGTATTATAACTATTATTTGTTGAATTATACATTGGTATGGTACTTTGGAGTGTGGGTTTCTTTACTTGAAAAGGTTTGCCCCATGTACATTGATGTCTCTTCTCTTTTGTCTTCTTTCTCTTCTCTCACATTATTTTCTTTTCTAAAAGTGTTATCTGCATGTTGGAATGCTATTGAAATTTACATGTAGATTTGATCACTGTAAAAAAAAATTGAAGGGTTAATGTGGAAATACATACATGCTTAATAATTATGTTTAATCTAGTTTAATTGATAAATGGGTTTGTGGGTACTTTTTCTAATAATTGACTGTAATATATAAAGTGGTGTTTCTTGAACAACTTTGCTAGGATTTTTTAAAATAAGTGGAGGGTTTGTGGGTGGTGCATTAGGAAAAATCTCTAGGGTGTAGCTAGTTATGTTACTTCTCCCATGATAGTTCAAGATGGGGTTCATAGTGTTTTGAGGAGGCCTTGGTGGAGCCTAGTGTTATTATTGAACTCTACTAAGAGGATACGTGGTTGATAAGGAGTTAGGAAAAGATATTTTGATGTCGTGGTAGAAACTAAGAAGGCCTCTAGGGGCAAGGATTGCTTTCTACTAAGTGTTGGTGTTGTTGGTTCTATAGGTGATGCCAACAAGAGTGGCATGACATCCATATAGATTTTTTATGGTTAGGTGTTATGACATTTGACCATTTTGTGTGTTTTGATTTGATTGGTTTGAAAACTAGGTGAACATTTTTATCTATTAATAGTTTGGACTAAGTAATTATGTTTAGTCCACACGGTCAATGAATTTCATTGGATATTTTCTACTATGTGTGAGGACCCAAATAGATCCCTCAATTTACTCATAGAAATAGATACACAATAATACCATATAACTTAAAAAGATCAAAGTAAATTATTAATTGATTGTTGTTGGAGCACCTTAACCAATCATTATCATAAAATTGCTCTCAAGGTCCAACAATCACTAGAAGGTGGTAGGTTTTTTTCACTCTATGTATAATTTAATGAAACAACTTAGATGCATAATAGCCTCAACAAAAATGGTATCCACAAGAAGACAATATTAATGAGCCTCAATATCTACCTTAGTGATAATTAATTGTCTATTGGAAGAATATGCAAGAAAATGATCAAATGAAGAGTGTTGGTGGGGTTACCAAATATTTCAATAATACTAGCGAAAACCATAAGAAAAGGAAACTAGAGAAGGAAAATACGTGACAAATTATATCAATCACACCTTTCAAATCAAAACTTTTTGTTATTGAAAAATATTGATAGGATCCATAGACAATCAATCTCCTTCCATTAAAAATTAAAGATTAAAAGATCCGTGGCTCAAAGAAAACCTCGTCTCTTGTAATTTTAAGCCATTCACTCAAAAAAAAAAAAATCATTTAATATTCTATAAACCAACTTTGCAAATAAACCAAGAGTCACTTACCTTCAAATCAGATGTGACACTGAATCTTCTAAATCTAGAATAAGATAAATCCCTTTTAACCAACCAATGAAACCAAAATTGTAAAACTTGTTTGAATGTCGCCACCCAAATAATGAAAAATAGACAGGACTAAATCAGATTTATTTTCCTTTGGCGTATGTACCGTAAAGCACGTGTTGAATAATTCACATAATGTACACTAATCATTATACGACTGCCCATGTGATGATGACGGCTTACTGACGGAAGCCCCTCCACATATATTTCACATCAAATAACAGAAAAACATAATAATAATAATAAAGAACAAACAAAAATGGCAAAGTAATTGAAAGGTGAAAGAAAAGCAAATTCATGCACGCGTGAGAAGGGCAACGTTCATAGTGCTAAGATATCCAAATTTATCAATATTGAAGATTCGGATAGAAAATATATAATATAAAATCATTTTGGCTAAGATAAGTTTCCTTTAGATATTGATTGCTTAACGAATAAAGTTTAAAGTTTCTTTAAGGAAAGAAATAAATTAATTTGATTTTTTAAGTTATTGGTAAGGTTTAATAGTTTATAAAAAGTTTATAGAGATAAGTTTTGGTAGGTGAATTTGATGATGTGAAGGTTGTTCTAATTTTTAATATAATTATAAGTATGATTGTATATAATTTTCATTTTAAAGTTTATACAAGATATATTTTAATTAAATTTATTAAAATATGATAAAAAAAATGTTATCGAGTGAAATTTAGTTATTAAATAGAGTGCGGATTAACAATGGTATCATTATAAGTTGATAGTAATTTTTATTAGATAGAGAACATGTTAATAAAGAAGATATTATGAGTTAGTAGTCAATTCTTAATGGTCAAGGTCTTTGTAATAGGTAGGTCAAACTTGACCTACCTCTACCTATTATTAGATCTATAACTCTTAATAAATATAGTGTACAGTTTAGAATCTTTGTTAAAATAATAGACGGGTAATAATTTACTTTTTTAATTAAACATAATGTATAATTTAGATATTTCTTATAAAATAGTGAAACAATTGTGATTAGAAATTTTAATTTTAAATAAGAAGAGGATTGGATTATGCAACCATTGCTTAATCACAAATTTGCTACATAAGCTACACATTTGGTTTTAACTTGCTTTTTAATTATTTTATATTTTTATTTCTAATCTTTACTAATTATAAACAATCATAATTTAGTAATTAGTTAAAGTAGAGCACTAAAAAACAATTCATGGTACCATTGGTCAAAAAAGATTTCCTCATAAATTTGAGCAAAGTTTTCATAAACAATGAGTTATTTGAGCATTAACAAGTTCAAGTTTCTTGATTGTCAAAATGGTGAGATTTAAAATCAAAACATGCTTTCAAGCATAAGAGCTTACCATTTCAGTAATCATCTCATTAATGTACATTTGACCATTGAACAATTAATTGTTAAGAAAGTCAATTGTTAATAAAGAATTCCTTATCACTCTTATATATGACAAGTGCTTGTCACTCACTTAAAGAAAGGTAGTTGTTAATAGAAGAATTCTAATTAGCCTTACACTTGACAACTATTGCTTCCTACTTACTTAAAGAAAGGTAGTTGTTAATAGAAGAATTACCATCAATCATACATGCAACAATTGATCATTGTTACTCACTTAAAGAAAGGTATTTGTCAATAGAAAAATTTTCATAGTCTTACACACGACAACTACTACTTGCAACTCATTTGAATAAAGATGGTTGTTATTAAAACTATTTCTATCATTCTTAGACATTACAACTATGCTTGCTATTTACTTAAAAAAATGATATATAATAGAAAAAATTCATCATTCTTATACATGAAAATAACTACTTGTTACTCACTTAAAGAAAGGTAATTATTAATAAAAGAATTCTCACAACCCTGATACACATGTCCAACTATTACTTGTTACACACTTAAATAAAGATAGTTGTTACTCATCTCATTAATGTACATTTGACCATTGAACAATTAATTGTTAAGAAAGTCAATTGTTAATAAAGAGTTCCTTATCAAATTCTTATACATGAAAACTACTTGTCACTCACTTAAAGAAAGGTAGTTTTTAATAGAAGAATTACCATCAATCATACACACGACAATTGATGCTTGTTGCTCACTTAAAGAAAGGTAGTTGTCAATAGAAGAATTTGCATAGTCTTCCACACGACAACTACTACTTGCAACTCATTAGAATAAAGATAGTTGTTATTAAAACTATTTCTATCATTCTTATACATTACAACCATGCTTGTTATTTACTTAAAAACTTGATATATAATAGAAAAAAAATCATTATTCTTATACACGATAATAACTACTTGTTACTCACTTAAATAAAGATAGTTGTTAATAGAAGAATTGTCATTATTCTTATGTACATAACAATTACTTATTACTCATTAAAAAAAAAGGTTATTGATAGAACAATTTCTATCATTCTTATGCATGACAACTCTTCGTATTATTCATTTAAAACATGATATCTGTAATTCACATAAATAAATAAAATGTTTTTTTATAATAATGATATTAATATTTTGTAAAAATACTCTCAAAATGGAGACGGATTTTTTTCATCCTAATAATAAATCACATAATGTTCCAAATTATCTAAAAAAACCATTTTAAGTTCTTTTCAACATAAAAAACAGAATTTTTTTGAATAAATCTTAACCCAATTTACATTACTTTAAAATGTGACTGTACGAAAATTTCTAAAAAAACTATTTTAAGTTCTTTTGAACATAAAAAGCAAAAAAAATTCGAATAAATCTTAATCCAATTTACATTACTTTAAAATGTGACTGTATTCGTCCTTGAATTTTCAACTATCCATAAAGTTGTGATGTCAATTTTTAGATTAAACTGTGTGTATTTTTCTTTAAAAATAATAATCTATACATTATTTGTGTACGGGAAAGAAAATAATACAACTTATTACGGGTCTCTATGACGCACCGGGCTATGCAATTTTAACAAATTATACTGCACGTTTCCTGTTTTTATCAGAATTGCGAAGCACGAAACCCCACTTTGGAGGACAAGACTTGGAATTGTAGTGGTATTATTATTATTTTTATTATTGTTCTTCTTGTTGTCTGATCGGTCTGTGCTTTATTTTCTTGGGATATCTGATGTCTGGATAAGCAGTACGATCTGAAAATGGGAAGCGATTCGAAGGTGTGCTTCAATGCAAAATGCCGCGCCGCCGTGTCGGCGAGATGGAGAAGAGGATGGCTGCTTCGCTCAGGCAAGATTGCAGAGCTTTGTGACCGTTGCGGGTACCTAACCTTTAACCTCTTCGAAAAAATTACGTGAAATTTTCTTGTTTCTTTCCATTTATTCTCTGTAAATAACTTTAGTCTTCCTAAAAAAGTGATAAAAGATTTTTTCTTTAAAGCAATTGCTTCTCTTAGCTTATAATTTACTTGGAGACAGGGGAGAGCTTCAATTTGATCTGATAATCATGAAATTTCACAGTTTTTTGTTTAATTTATTTTTTCCCTCTAATGATTAATAGCTTATGGCACGATTTAGGTACTAATTCGGTTGCTTTTGCATAGAGATTGACATTTAAATATTTTACTTTATTTTATTTTTAAAGATTGTTTTGCAACCCTGCTACCAAAGACATAGGCAGGGTTGTTTGTTACATGTTACGTTGTTTCTTGATTTAAGATTGTTGTTTGAATTTCACTTATGTAATCATAGTGTCTAAAGAATAATTCTATGTAGTTGGTTGTAGAATAGTCTTTAAAATTTTACAGTACTACCAAAATTTTCTTTCGTTTTGTTGAAATCCTCATTTTCATGGCCACCGACTGTTGTTTTGAACTATGCCTTCAACCCTGGGCTATGTAATTGGAAAAAGTATCCAAAACAATGGCATGCCCTTAGGCTAGGACATACAAACCCTCCCTAAATATTTCTCAGAGAAATATTAGTGTCTCAAAATTTATTCAGTACGGTTGGTTCCAGAAGAATCTAAAATTTTACAGTATTGCTGAAAATTTCATTAGTTTTGTTAAAATCGTTGTTTTCAAGGCCTCTGACTGTTATTTTTTGTTGAATTGATGCCTTCAACTTTGGGTCATGTAATTGGAAAAAATATCCAAAACAATGTCCCTTAGGCCAGCACATACAAACCCTAACTGAATATTATTAGTGTCTAAAAATTAATTCTGTATAGTTGGTTGCAGAAGAATGTAACATCTTACAGGATTACTGGAATTGCCCTACATCTTGTTGAAATCCTCATTTGCAAGGCCACTGAATTATTTTTTCTTGAATTGGTCCCTTCAACCGTAGGTTATGTAATTGGAAAAGGTATCCAAAACAATGGCATATCCTTGGGCCAGCAGACACAAACCCTTACCTGAAACCAGGAGACTGCATACAGAAGAATCCCCTGTTTAAAGAGCAATGAGGGCAGTAAATGATCTCAGTATTTCCCTTAAAAAGAGTCGCAAAGGAGGAATTAAAAATATTAGACAGTGCAATCAAAATACATTATATTATGTCTGACTGAAAATCTAAAATCTTGAATCCCCTGTTTTTGTGCTTGGAATTTTCAAATTTTGGCTATGGCATCTGTAATTCCATTCTAGTTCTCCTAATTTCATCTTAATTATCCCATTCTGACTGCGTAAGCCAGACGTTGGGACTAGCCAAAGGCAAAAGTGTGATGCAAAGTATAGGTGCAAAAGCAGCAGTCATGTTGTTGCTCCTCTTGTCTGTTAAGAGTATTTATGCATATAGATGAGACAGGCCCGAATGAGGAACTCATTTTTTATTATTTTTAAACTTAATCCTTCTCCATTGTAACTGAATGTTTTTTGAGTACTATCCACTTCCTAATACAATTTCTTTAGCTGTAGGTAATGAAAACATCAGAGAGCTGGAAAGTGTTTAACCTCCAATTATTTATGCAAAAATCTTATGACAATTCTTAACTTCGAAAATATTTAGCAGTTTAAGAAACCTTGATGGAAACTGTTTATCCACAAGAGAATAAAAATTAATTAAAGAGTTAATACAGCTATGGGCAGACATTATTCAATGTTCTCGTGTGTTACCATAACTTTTTTTTATTGGAAGAAAAAGAATAATGTTACAGCAGAAAAAACAGCAACAAGAAGTAACTTTCAGCTACGTGACAGACCAGCAACTGAGAACCTCAAATCAAAGCAACAAAATGTTGCCAGTCACAAGCAAAATTACAAGATTGTAGTCAAATAAAGACAGAAGCAAAGCTGTTATAGAACAGCAATACACGGACTAGGTACAAGGAGCAACAAATTGTTGCAAAACCTGTACAAATTTACAAAGAGAACAGTATGACTACAGAGTAATAAGTCCACTGAAAAAACTCCATAACATGTCCACTGTCATATGCCATAACTGGCATATGACATTAGTTCATGTCTTCATGTGTTACAATACCTGGTGTGGTAATGGAGACTCTTAAAGGTAAACCTACTTGTTCAATGTACAGAATAAAAACATTTGAAAGGCTAATTAGTCTACGAAAATTTGAACTCTTTTGAGGTAGCATTATCACTTCCTCTGTATTATTAGTGCCAAAGTAACTGGAGATTACACTTCAGCCTAGAGGCTGTCTCTTTCTTCAAAATGCCTTTTAGTAGTTTGAACTTTGGACAGCCTTTCAAAACAGCTTTGATTGAGAACTCCGTACCTTTTAAGCACTTGGCATGCTCAGTGGCCTTCACTTGCAGTCTTCTAATCTGCGAACACTTCACAAGTAAGATGGCCTTTGTGGTCAATATTACTTAAAAATTAAAGCCACTAGATTACTGGAAAGCCCTCAAAATATTTACATTTGAATAAAAATGTTCTTGTATAAAGAGCAGAAATATAATCAAATGTATTTAGAATCTGAATGTGCAATGTTAAGCAGGTGAAGCACCATGGAAATTTCCTAGCTGGTTGTTATCTCCTACTTTTCAAGATTTTGAAGAGAGATGCATATGTAGAAGTAAAGATGCAACAAATATTTAATGCAAGGAATGTAGAGGATGAAGAACAAGAGTAATACACGGTGAAGCATTTTGATCCATCGACAAAGAGTTTCTAAAATAAATAGCATGTCATAATGTGGACCCCGTCATAATGTTGCTTATGGGGAAATACATTAATTTAAAGATCTTTGAGCATTGACCGTGATGACGTGTCACTGCATTAAATAAAGTATTGTTGGGACATTTGATGAAGTTAAAAGTAATTGCATGGATGTTTGTTATAATAAGAGAAGTTAAATCTTTTAGGTCACAGTATGGCCAACATGCCTCTGAAATGTTTAGAGAGTCCCATTTAGTAATAAGGGGTCTTTTTCATTATCGTATACCTTGGCTTTTAGTCTCGTGGAAAAAATTTATAACCAAGCCTTGCAAATCCTTAATCATTAATTTTGAATCATGTTGATCAAGGTTCAAGTGTATTCTATTCCATATACCTATGTCTGAGATATGCATATTCTTAATAGGAGAAACACGTGAATTACCTTTGTATATCCAATGGGCAAATTAAGGGGGGGAAAAATGAAGAGATTCCATGAGATGTAGTCCAATTTTGTGAAAAGGGAGTGAAGTGAGCGATCCTAGTAGGCATGGGATATGCCTGCGGAAGAGCTTAAACAAGTAGCTTGTTATGGCTAGTTAGGTGGGAAGAGAGACCCGCTTAAAGCACAATGTGTTGGTTGTTTACTTTTAGCCTATGCCACTCAATAAATTGTAATAGAACTATTTTATACTATTTTATTTTCTTCATGTGATCCATGTGATTTTGTCTTATGGGTACATGTTGAGGTATGGAAATAGATTTTAGATTGTAATTTGAACAATTAAGATTCATGGGGAAATGGGAGCTAGAGACAAACATACCAAATTTAAATTGTAACACACTAAAACAAGGAACAATTAAATATTTAGAAACATCCATGAGTGCTTTCAAGAGAGACTACTCACCAATCCACCTATCTCCTCATTCACACAAAGGTGGTAAATAGTCGCCATATTTTAGATTAGAAAAAAATTGCCTTTTGATTGTTAAACTGGGTGCATGTTAAAAAAGACCAAAAAAATGAGTGTTACCAAATTAGTGGTCTAGAGAAGTTGAAAAAACATGAAAAGGAGTGAGATTAAATAAGACACAAGATTGGATCTAGCACTAATGGCTACAAAAGTTCACTTCGTTGTTTCCAAAAACAAATCACTGTTAAGCATAACTAGTAGAGCCAAGAAAGTATGTTAATTATAGTTCCAAAAATGGGAGAGAATTACTTAGCAAAATAATTGACAACCATAACAAACAAACCTAATATTTGGAGATTGGGTTCTAATCAAGGATACATGGGATGTGTCCCTAAGGTTTTTCCAACCATCCCTGTACTTTTGTTGTTTCAAGGACACAAGCATGCGTGAGAAACATCCCTAGTCTATCCATAATTTATCATGTTGGTCTAGGTATGTCTTGGAAAGGGCACTCAACTGCCTAGAAATGTTTGGAGATGGCCAGTCATCCCTAGATAGCAATAACATGTTAAAAAAACATAGAAATTGACCTAAAAAAAGAAAAAATAAATGAAAATTTAAATGATATCTTACAATGGTTGTGTTTCAGATCTTCTCCATTATATCCTACATAGCAAGAAGTTGTTTTCACATTTTTTTCGGAATGTGGTGGATGGATGATTTATTTTTGTATTATAGTCGATACCTATAAAATTTACTTACAAAATTTTGGTGGGACTAACTCATTATTGTAAGGAGGATTTATTTTTGTATTATTTTATTGCTTATATCAATATGGCATACCTATTTAAGAGGGAATCATTCATCATTTTATAATTCTTTATGGCCTATACAAAATGACCTAGCAAAATATTGTGATTCTAAAACTAACAATTTTTTAACAAAGTCTCATACAATTGAACAAAAAACAAATATTCTATAGTTAGCATTTTCACAATTGAATCCCCCTCAAGGGACTAAATGTTGATTAGATCTTCCTTTCATCTTTCCATTTCATTTATAAAATTTTACTAAATATGAAGGTCCCAACTCAAAAGGGAATTGTCACCAAGACAATGGTAGAATAAGGATAAAACTAAAATGATATGAGCTTTACTCAAGAACACTTCATATACAAATCCATTGAAATCACATGGTACAAAAATTGAACTATTAAATACTGCTTTCCACCTCAAATTTCAACAGTAGTAACACATCCCACTATGTAGCATTAACAAACATTACTCAGACCCTTACCAAATTTCTTCTTAATAGTTAAATTGAAAATAATATAATTTTGGTAATTTGTATGTCAACTTTCATGTGAATTCTTAATTTAGCTCTAATGTTGTGCCACAACATTTCATGCCATCCCCATCCCAAAAACACCATGGAACATAGATTCTAATACATTAACAACAATTAAAATGGCTTCATGCATGATAGGCTAGGTGAAGCAATGTAAAAGACACAAAGAAAATGATTCCCTCCATCAATATTAAACAATTTAGGGTTATCGTCCTTTAGAGCTATATGAAGGGAAATATGAATGCATAAGTTACTACAAGATCATGGCATTAATCTCATTATCATAAGATTAGCAGCTTTCATTTAGCACTAGAGGAAAATTCTAGACTTGACATTATAGCTCATGATTCACTTCATTCTTTGAAGGAGAAGGAGATGTTGATCAAATTAGATTTATCCAATGCTTTTACATCATGGCCATTCTTGGAGAGAATTTTCAAACAATTTGGATTTGGAAATGGTTCCAGGTGTAGTGAATCAGAAGGAATGACACCACACCATCACTTAAAATAATCATTGCCTGGACACCTCAAACTATTGGAATTTTTTCATTCAGGAATGAAATAGGAAGGAATATGTAAATGTTGTGGGAATAATTTCCAATCTATGAAAAAATCATTAACCCTTAGGTGCATAGTACTACTTTACAATATATAAAGCATTATTATTTGGATATTTTAGCTAGAATAGTAAGTAGTACTCAATAGCTAGTGAGAAGGATCAATTGTTTGCATTAAAAAAATTCACACAAAAAGGAGGAACATGAAAGCAATGGCGGAGAAGATAATGAATTCCAAAGAGTCAAATTCCCACACTTTGAGATATTCTTGATTCAATTGGATGTAGGTGTTTTATAGTAAAAGTGATCCTAGATCTAACTAGGATTGGCTACTTTTCACTTACAAAACATTGGAATTCATATCAGCAAGGGTATGAGATTGACTAGCAACCTAAAAGGTGAGTCAATCAACCTTAGATCTAAATTCTTTTGGGGGTTTGAAATGGATTTTTGGTGGAATGTGATGATGCAACTAGCTAAGTATTAAAATACAGTGTTCTGTCATGAAAACATACAATCTAGAAATTGACAGACAATTTTGATGACCAAAAAAGCAAAGGGTAGAGACAGAGATTCTTGACTTGTGAATTTGAGCTTGATTTTACTGGACAAGGGCACCCTTGTCTTGATATCTGAAACTGAAATTTGCTTTCACGATCCTTTGGTCCCTAGTCTAAGGCCTCTTCCCTCCAGATTTTGTTGCTGGATCTTCATTGGTTGCTAAGATAATTGGATTTCCATATCTTGTCAAGTTGTAGGGTTTGGGTGCATCAATAATCAAATGGTCTTCAATCTTCCTCCAATCTTCTTCAAATTTGTAACATGCACATTCAAAGAGAGAGGAAGGGTTGTGCCATGTAGGGGCTTTCCTTGGTCAAACCCCATGTTGGTATTTCTACCTCCACAATGGAAAAATTGATGATAAAGAGAGCTTATCCTTTTGAGGGATAAATGCTAAATGATTTAAATGAGTAATGAACCAACAAATTGTTGTAACTCACCACTCATATCTAATCTCCTTGATGGACTGAAGTCTTGCACATCACCTTCAAGGATTGATTGCAACTTGGCTTGAAATTATTTGAGGACCTACAAGTGTTAAAGTACTCAGAAAACAGATGATCACAAAACATGAATCAACTTACATAAAAACGTGATGAAGGAATGACATGATTCTTGACTAAAAATAATGTTGCAATAATGCTAATAAATTTGTTCTTAACTGCCCTTGACTGATTTTAGAAGTATCTTCCTCAATACTTTTTCTCTCATTCATAAATTGCCTCCTTAATGCTAAAAAATGAGAGGAAAACATGCATAAATATGTATTTTAATTCATCCTTTTAGGTAGAGGCCAACCTGGGATCGTTTTAAAATCATAAAAGCCTGCCAATCAAAATTTCAAACTTTCAAAAAAAATCTTTTTGGACAAGGGCAACCTTGTTCGACACTTTTTGGCCTAAATTTATAGGGATGATGGAGAATTAAATATATTTTAGCAATCTAGCCCCAAAATTGGTGAATTATTATAATTAAAGTTCTAGGTAAAATAGGGTGTCAAGGTAGTGTGAAATTGTCAAGGGTGACAATTTTCAATACTATAGTAGGCAACAAATTCATGTTCATGTATCACATCAACAACAGAGTTAACTCATAAATTAGTGTTACTAAAAGATTAAAAAATGAACTTAGTTTAATGAAACTAAGTGTACAAACTACTTTTATGTGACAATCTATTTAGCAATGTGATTACATTCCAAAAAATACAATAAACTATCCAATATCATATTTTTATGGAAAATAGAAGCTAACACTGGAGTTGAGAATTTAATAAGATAACACAAAAGATGAGATAAATTTTGAATGCTTCAGGTGTTTGACGAAGATTGAGTGTTGAAGAAGGTTGAAGGAAGTTGGAGGAAGGTATTTTTGAAGTTAAAGAAAGTTTCAAAAAATTCCTAGACACTAGCACTAGTAAGGACACATGTGTTTGCAATTGTGACACTCTTGTTTGACTACACCCAACACACTAGGTGCAAAGGTCAAGAGAAATTTTCAAAGAACTTTGATGGAAGAGAAACCTCTTAGTCAATGCATTGAAGGAAAAGGGTTCTCATCTCCCTTATTTTCTCTAGAATTAGATGGTAGAGATATCTCTTTGTTGAGGCACTAAAGGTGAAGGGTATCTCATCTCCCTTAACTTCTCCATCCTCATTGTTATGTTCATTAGTGGACTTATCCATCCCAAATTGTAGTTACTCTTGCATTATAGGAGAAAAATTCATGGGGTGTTTAAGTACTTTACATGGAACACTAGTAACTTAAAAAAAGAAAAGAAATAGCCCCATGTGTAGTATCATGTTGTAATAGTGATGCAACATTTTGCATAATATTTTAAATCACATGGCATGTGAAGGGACAAGCAATATGCTTAGACCCATTATCTCCTTGTTCAAATCAAATTGCCTTAGATGTTTTTTCTCTAATTTCACAAACCCCAAAGTATGCATGAAAAATTTCATAGTAAATCATTAGACTTAGTTGTTCTCAAATTTAGCAACCACACAATTGGTTTATGGAATGTCAATGGCTCACTACTCATTTGGTGAAATGGTGGTGATGATTGAATTTTGAACTATGTTGTTGACTTTTTAGTTACTTCACAATGTTGAACTATATTTTGTAGTTTTTCTTAGTTTTGTTTATGTTTTAAGATTTGCTTTGAATGAGTTATTTATCAACCAAGGCTTAAATAAGTGGAAATGTTTTTAAATTGTGAGTTAATTATATTTCATTAATAACAAAACTTAAAAATTCATTACAAAGAAATTTTCTTTAGAGAACTAAACAAAGACTACTAATCAACATAAACACAATGGTTCTAAGATTTAGGAAAACACAAATAATAACAAGTCAACATAGTCATATGAAGAAATCCTATGAACCCACAAAATTTTCAAGGACTCAAATGATATTGGTTGAAGTTGGATATGTGTCTTGAGAGCTCATATGGTATTGGTGAAGTTGGATGTGTCAAGAGCTCGTATGATATCAATGAAGTTGGATATGGTTGGATTTATTTTCCCATCTAGTGGTTTGTGATGTTGGGCATTGGATTGAGTACAATTATGACTAGAGTATTTCTTCCATGCCACAGTTGAATTTAACCATATTGAATCTTTGATTAAAGAGTTATTTATAGTTTAAACTCAATAATGTGGGTTTACATCATTTCCCAAATGCCAAATTCGAGCATGCAAATCTCTACAGCCAATGTCTTCGTTGTATCCTTGAGTTCCTTCCTCCTTGGAATGGTTATGCACTCCACTTGCAAATTTATAAAAGTGCTCTCCATTTTGTGTATCTCTATGGGAATTCTTTGAGACCCTTCAAGGTATGCAAACACAAGCATAAATTTCTTTTATAGCGAGATCCTTCAATTGGTTCATAATATTCATTTAATCATGTTACATGGTTAGTAATGTGATTGTGGTAGTTTATATGAACCAATACAATTTAACATGTAAGGAGAGACAAAATAGATGTCTTTTTAGTGGATTGGGGAAAATAAGTGACATGTTTGCAAATGAGAGGAGGTCAAATTTATCCTTGGATGAATTTCTTACAACTTCTTGTGAGTGAAAATAAAAAAGTCAAAGTACCAAAAATTTCATGTATATCGTATTGAAATCTAGTATACATGTGTGTAAGAGCTTAAACATCCCACATGTTTTTAATGCTAAGTGATTTTGAAACAAAAGGGTTGGTGTGTGGAATATGGTTAAATTTACATGCGAAGATGGTAAGATAACAAACTAAGAATTGGTAGGCTATGGGTTTGAGTAATCAACCATTTCTTTTGGTTCAATCAAGAGTTATTAGGATATTGTTATGACTCAATTGCTTATTATTTCAAGAAATAGTGTAAAGTTGTGTTCTTGGCATATACATGTATGATTCAATTGCCTATTCTTTCAAGTAATAGGTTAAAATTTGTATCTTTGGCTTATTGAGAGCTGAAGTGTAAAATGGAAGAAGAATCATGAAGGGTGAAGTGTGTGAATTTGTTACAAACAAGTAAATTTTATAAAAAAGAATCATTATGTAATGTAAGGACAATTCTTTAGCAAGCTTATTGAGATACACTTTTATGACAACAATATTTTTTTCTAAGAATATGTCCATGACTATTCTTGGCAAAGTTGTTGGTTTATTGAGAAGTAAGACATGAAATGGAAGAAGTGTGATAAAGGGTGATGTGTGTGAATTTGTTACAAATAAATCAAATTATATAAAAAAATGTTGCTATTTAGTGTAATCATATTTTTTGGAGAATAAAAACATACCATGTGCATATGTAACCAAGTGTAATGAGAATCAATAACTAATATTAAGACTCAACTTGAGTGATGATCATTTTGTAGAACAAGTTGCTTATTAGAGCATCACATTATTTTGACACTTTTACAAGAATAAACAATTTGGCCATCCTTTTGTGAACACCCAAATTAATAGATGGATCTCAAAATAATTTTTAATGTATATAGGTTGTAAATAAATAAAACCTATGCTTGAGTTTTAATGAAATCCTTAGAATTTGGGAGATAGGCTTGATAAATTTAATTAATGTAAGTTAATAGAGATAATAATTAAACATGTGTTAAATTGAAATGAGATGATTGGGGTTGTGTACCTTGAAATTAATGAAATGTGGATTTTGAATGATGTGGCATTGTGATAGAAAACTAATACCTAGGATTTGAAACTAAATTCTAGTGCAAAGAGTAGGGATTACTAAAAACAAAAAAGTTGAGTGTTTAGGATGCAATCATAGGACTAATCCTATCCAAGTATGCTTGATCTCGACTACATTTACTTTATTTTGTCCTAAGTGGAATTCGATCTTTGACACATTTAATTCATGTTTTCCTAATGATGTACATGGGGTGAGGAAAACATCAATGGCTCTAAGGAGTAACATGAGGCTTATTATGCAAGGGTTGAAGTTTAGGATTCTTTGTACTTCAGTCAAACCTTGAGACTAAATTAAAAACAAAAGTAAAGTGATAAGGAGTGGCAATGATGTCAATGTAAGGTAGCAATGAATATGATTGTTGATAGTAATCATGACTTTTCCACGATCCATGAAAATGGATTCAAGTGCTTTTGGATTCACTTGTGTGAGTTTTGTTTGCATCGATGTTTTGGATCACACCCTATGATCCAACATCAATATGAGAAAAATCATTGTTTGCATCAACTATATGAGTTGATTGTTGATTGTTAATGCAAATCAATAAATCAATTTTTTGGAGGGTGAGCCCAAAGTGTTCATCAACAATGAGTATCTCTTGATTAATCATTTCTAATGTCAGTTAAAGATGAATGATGAATGATGATTAAGTACCTAAAAAGGAGAAGAGAATTTATGTTCTTCTAATATTCCCTAAGATGATACTTTAAGATACATAATCTTAAGTCATATAATTTTGAATTTTTGGTGTCCATGTCAATGGGTAATGGTTAGATTTCAAGATTGTTATCCTTGGACTTTGGGAATTTAAATTTTGAAAGTTTAGGATGTGATTTCGCTAGTGGTCTTGTCTAAGAGACCAAATCACAATTGCAATCATCTTTGAATTGAATTGATTGTTAGAAATTGAGCCAAACGAGTTTTAAATAGAATAATGTGATATTTCAAAGTTTTAGATTAACTCTTAGATCAATAAATATATAAAACAAAATAAGATCATATATCTAAAATATTCTCACAATTTATTTATTTTCAAAAATTAGGAATCTATTTTAGAGTAATAGTTGCAGATTAGTTTGGCTAACTCGCCCATTTGATATATTATATCCTAGGCCAACTATATTGGGCAAAGGTTATCCAACCCCAAAAAACAGCATGGGGCATGGGATGCCCATGCGTTTGCATACCTGACGGTCTGTACGATGGTGCTGACGGTCCGTATGATGCTGCAGGTGTTAGGAATTTTTTTGTTTTAGGTGCTCATTTACTTGTTTTTAATGATTTTATGTTTTTTTGGTTGAAGTTTCAAAATTAAAATATGTGTATAATTTTTATTTTAGATTTGGTTTTTTTTCTTAAATATAATATATTATAGAATATGTAATGTTATATATAAATTTAGATTTTTTTCTATATTAAATTTTATATTTTATTTTTTACATTATATTTTTAATATATAACATTACACATTCTATAATATATTTATCAAAATAAACATTCTATATTATACTTAAAGAAAAACAACCTAAAATATAAATAGAAAAAAACCTAAAATAACATTATTCTAATATATTTATCACAATAAACATAATATTCTAATAAAACAATGTAATATAATTTATATTTTAGGTTATTAGAAATTCATATTTTTTAATATATAATATAGTATAAATATTAAACATATTATGTAATACAGATATAATGTAATAAATATATGTAATATTTTTATATAAATATAATTATATTAATATATATTGTAAAGTTATATATTTGAAATATATTTATAAATTTAGTTTTTTTTCTATATACTTAAAGAAAAAAGCCTAAAATATAAATAGAAAAAAACCTAAAATAACATTATTCTAGCATATTTATCACAATAAACATAATATTCTAATAAAATAATGTAATATAATTTATATGTTAGGTTTTTTTCTAATAAAATAATGTAACATATATTTGTGGTAAATGAAGTATAATTTATATTTTAGGTTTTTTTTCTTTAAGTATAATATAGAATGTTTATTTTGGTAAATATATTATAGAATGTGTAATGTTATATATTAAAAATATAATGTAAAAAATAAAATATAGAATATAATATAGAAAAAAATCTGAATTTATATACAACATTACATATTCTATAATATATTTACCACAAATATATGTTACATATATTTATATTAGTATACTTATATTTATATAAAAATATTACATATATTAATTACATTATATTTGTATTACATAATATTTTTAATATTTATACTATATTATATATTAAAAATATAAATTTCTAATAACCTAAAATATAAATTATATTACATTATTCTATTATTCTATTATGTTTATTTTGATAAATATATTAGAATAATGTTATTTTAGGTTTTTTTTCTTTAAGTATAATATAAAATGTTTATTTTGGTAAATATATTATATAATGTGTAATGTTATATATTAAAAATATAATGTAAAAAATAAAATATAAAATTTAATATAGAAAAAAACTTAAATTTATATATAACATTACATATTCTATAATATATTTACCACAAATATATGTTTTTGAAATAAAAAAAGCAGCAAAACAAGGGTGTTATCCCATCAGTACAAGGCAACAAAGGCCATCCATAGTAAGCACATTAACAACATAGTGACAACAGAGAGTAAGCCATCACCCACAACAAATCATATCGAAAACCAAAAAGTAACAGTAACCACAGGAGAATTAGAGTTCATCATGCAAGCATGAAACAAGCCAAACAAGTCCAAAAACCCCTAGGGGTCCAACTAGTTCAACAGTATTAACAAACAAGACATAGATAAAAACAAGAACAAAAAGGCCCAACGGCCTAATCCTTTTCCTTCCTGCAAGGCTTATCCTGAATATTCGTCGCCCAATCCGCTATGAGGAACTCAAGCAACTCCTTGAAACCAACAACATCTTCAACATCATCCGTAGACTTGTCCTTCTACAACAAGCAAAGACTGGTGGTCGACCTGTGCATGACCCTCAGGGCAAATTGAGACACCTCCTAAACCTTTTTTTCCAACTTCTCCAATCTCCCCTTCAGCTTCCCAACTTCTTCCCAAGCCTGCTCTTTTTCATTGTGACCTTCCTACAAGGGGGATTTTCCTTTATCCACATTAGAGGACCGAGGGGTAATTTCCATCACATTGTCATTGGAAGGGCCCTTTTTCAAGCTTTCAGAAACATGGGACGCGCTGCTCACCGACACAGACTGGCCTTCTCCACCCACCACCTTTTCCTCCTGGCTTTCACCGTCACTCCCATATCATTATCCGAATTAGAAGCTTCCTTAAGACTTCCCACCTTGTCCTGCTTAAGAACCAGTCTATGAGATCGACAGTGGTTGTTAGCTTCTTCAGTGATCTCGATGTCAGAATCAATTTGATGGAGGCACAATTTAGTTTTCTTGGAGGCTTTAGCCTTATGACGCGGGGTAGGAGCAGGATGCTTTTTTCCCTTACCCATATCCCCCGAGCCCTTGGCAGGGGATGAGCCATGGGGAAGGGCTTTCAAGGCAGGATTTTTTAGGCATTTTTTCTTACTCAAGCCCGACATGTCCAGAATACTAGCAGAGGGGGGAGTAGAGGAAAGTAGGGTTTTGTTAAGAGCATAGAGAGATGGGACTTCTTGCACAGTGATAGGATGAGCAGGGCAAAGTGCCATATGGAAATGATAAAGCCTAGACATAAGTCCCTCGTGAAGGATAGTATAATTCTTTCCAGAAATTGAGGCTTCATCAAACTCTGCCACAATGCTATCAAGAGTATGAAACATGAAAAAAAGGAATGGAGATGTGCAGATGATTCCTAAGGTGGTTGAGGAAATTAAAGTGGTAATAGTAGTAGACCCCATACCTTCCTTCCAGCGTGAAATATTTCATGATCACCAAACAAACTCTATCCCACAACTCCAGCAGCACCTTGTGGTCAAAGCCACCCCGTAACTTGACAGGTTTCTCCTCACCGCGCAAAAACTAGTTCAAACTAATCTGGTCTGACACTTTCGTAGTTTTCTTCCAAGTTCAGCCACTATTCAGAAGCCCTGTCACTCTAGCAATAACCTCCTCATAAAATTTGAAGGAAATTCCACCGATGGTGACCCTACCCTCATTCCACAAGGTGACAAACTTATTAGATAAGCCCTCATCATGACTAGTCATGGCCTCCATATACTATGCAATTCTGCCCTCTTTGTAGATGTGCCGAACAGTGGCATTTGCCTTCCACTCGTCACACCTATCCAACTCCACACACACTCTATCCCCACCCATAGAGCCCACACCAAAGTCGCCAACCACCAGAATAGGGAAACTAGGGCAGAAGAGTTGATAGTCAATTTTAGAAGCATCGAAAGAGAAAAGGCCGATGAAAAGTGACCAGAAAAGTAAAAAATAAAGGCAATAAATGCCACAACTCGCAACCCACGCAAGGGAAGTAGCTCCCTCATGCGAATCACCCATGGCACATAAGGGCATGATATCAACATAATACTTAGACGTCTCAAATAATCTCATAAAATCTGCAAGCTTAAAAAGTTGAACACAAAAATTTAAGGGGTTAAAAAAATGATGACTCCATCGGTCAATAGGGGTAGAAAGATTTGCCATACCATCATCCCACAAGAGGCCATACAAGCCATCAGACAAACACATGATATCCATCACCTCACATAACAGCCAATTATTCAAAAAAATGCTCCCGCCAAAAATACTAACCAAAGTTAGTAGGAGCCCAGCTAAAATAAGTAAGCACCTTCTAGGACTCAACATTTTGATGTTTGAGATCTTCCCTTAAACACTCCAGAGCCGAGGGGGGAAAAGAATCCTCTTTTTGCCAACACCGAAGCCCTTCAATATCAAGACTCGTCGCTGCCATGTTGTCCTCCAAAATACCTTTTAGAGACCACCCCAACTTCATCTTTCCTTTAGTGGCTTCCACAATTAGCATCAAGTCACCTTTGATTTCCATAGTCTTAACACCGAGTGACAGCACAATCTTAAGACCCCAAAGGAGAGCCATGCCTTTAGCCTTGCTGCTAGTATGATCGTTCAATCTCCCAGCATAGGCAGCCACCAGGCAGCCGGTATGATCCCTGATTATGCCTCCTATAGCTGACGTCCCTCCCCTAGCCGCCCCATCAAAGTTAAGCTTGACCCAAGGTGGCTTAGGGTTTCTCCATCTAGTATGCTTCCTGATGATTGATTTGGAGTTGTCAAATCTCAGGACCTCATCAGGGAAATTCCAAATGGTAGCAATATTTCTATCCCAACCAATCGGGGGATTAGTAGGCATCTTCCATTTACATGTCAAAATATTATCCAGGAGAAGCTTATTAAGGATTATCAACAGACCTTCCACATTGTTCGTTGTTTCTCTGAAAATCCTGTTATTCCTTTCTTTCCATAGGCACCAACAAATGTGAGGTGGAATAAGTTTCCAGAGTAGTTTAATTAACGGATGATTGGAGGGTCATTTCCAATTTAAGATAAATTGGTGTATATCCCTATTAAAAACCCAAGAGATGTTCAACCTCTGTAAAACATTCTGCCAAACCTGGGTAGCAAATTGGTAGTGAATAAAAAGATGGGAGATGGTTTCTTCTTCTCTTCTGCAAAGAGTACACCAATTAGGAAATTGAAAGCCCCTCTTAACAAGGTTATCAATAGTTAAAATTTTCCCATGGATGGAGGTCCACCAAAAGAAGTTTATTTTAGGGATGAGTTGATGAATCCACACTTTCTTCCAGCATTGCTCATCATCGCCAAACCTAAGTAGCAGCTGATAAGCAGACTTAATAGTGAACTCTCCAGAGTGGTTCTTTGTCCAGAAAATTTTGTCCTCCTTGGGAAATAGAGGGATTCTAATTGTATTCAAAATCTCTTGGAGCTTCGCAACCTTTGGAAGAAGGTTAGGCCAATGTAAGAAAGACAACTTTAGAGTTTTCCATCTAGCTTTGGATGAGGTATAATCAGAAATATAAGTACCAAAGAGATCTTTAGCGTGTTCACTCAATATATTAAAGTGACTATCAGCAAGGGGTCTGCTTCCAATCTAGCTATCCTCCCAGAACCTAATTGATCTCCCATTACCAATTTTCCATCTGACCCCTTCAAGAGGGACCTACTCTTAAGGATATTGTTCCAAATCTTAGAGCCCGAAGGAAGACCAATTAGGTCCAAAGCTCTAAAGAAATGTCTCTAATTAAGGTATGTATCCTTCATTATACTACACCATTCGACCCTTTCTTGCACCAAACTCTAGCCAATCTTGGCAATAAGGGCTTTGTTCAAATTAGTAATCTTCTTGATCCCCATGCCACCTTGACATTTGGGGTGATAGACCGTGTCCCAATTCACTAGGGCTAGTCTTTTCTTCTCCTCCACTCTCGTCCAGAGAAAGGATCTTTGAATTCTTTCCAACTTTTTAGCCATGGAGCCTGAAATCCTAAAGAGAGAGAGAAAGTAGACCGGAATTCCTTGAAGGGAGGCCTTAAGAAGTTGGAGTTTACCAGCATTACTAAGAAGTTGGCCTTTCCAACCAGCAAGTTTCTTTTGCATTCTCTCCAGAATACCATTCCAAAAGTTGTGTGACACCTCCTTAACAGTAAGCGACAAGCCCAGGTAGACTCCCGGAAGAGAAGCACTAAGACAACCCAGGATGGCTAAAATCTTAGCTTGGAGATCAGCTCTAGTGTTGAAGAAATAGACATTGCTTTTGTTATAATTTATACATTGGCCAGAAGCACAAGCATAATCATGTAGGAGGCATTTCCATTCTCTGGCTTCAATCACAGAGGACTTTCCAAAAAGAAATGTATCATCAACAAACTGCTGGAGAACAAAAGGGGGAAGGGTGGAGGAAGCTCTAATCCCTTGAATTTTCCCTGAGTTGAGAAAGATGAATAGGTAAGGAGAGAGGGGATCCCCCTGCCTAAGCCCTTTTCCTACCTTAAAGGAACCCCAGGGGATCCCATTGACAAGCACTGAATACTGAACAGATTCCACACACTCTCTAATGATACCAATCACTCTATCATTAAATCCAAACTTAGCAAGGACTAAATACAAAAACTTCCATCTAACCCTATCATAGGCTTTAGAAATGTCAAGTTTAAAAGCCATACCTTGGTTCTTACTTTTCTCCGTAGAATGAATTATTTCATGAGTCATAATAGTAGCATCCAGGATTTGTCTTCCTGACACAAACCCATTCTGACATCTACTGATAATTTTTTCTAATAATGGCTTCAATCAGTTGACAAGGACTTTGGAAAAAATCTTGTAGACAGTGTTACAAAGACTTATAGGTATGAACTCAGTCATGTGCATAGGATCTTGCACTTTAGGAACTAGCACAATAAAGGTATTGTTTAATTTCTTTAACAATTTACCAGTCCTAAAAAAATCTTTAACAACCATAGTAATATCGTAGCAGACAATATCCCAATATTCTTGGAAGAAGGCCAGAGGGAAACCATATGGTCCTGGGGCCTTATAGGCTCCCATAGCAAACACAACAGTCTGGACCTCTTCCTCGGTCACAGGGGCAGAAAGTTGACGATTGTCATGCTACATATATTTATATTTACATAAAAATATTACATATATTTATTACATTATATTTGTATTGCATAGTATTTTTAATATTTCTACTATATTATATAAATATATATTATATATTAAAAATATAAATTTCTAATAACCCGAAATATAAATTATATTACATTATTTTATTAGAATATTATGTTTATTGTGATCAATATATTAGAATAATGTTTTTTTTTTTTAGGCTGTAGGAATCGGGTAGCACAACCCCCTATAAACTACAGTGCGCCTGGTAAACTTTTTAACGTGACCGGCGGTGCTGGCGCGACACGCCCTCCGGTACCACGGGATGGGGGAGACTAGAACTCGTGACCAACAGAGCCGCAACGGAATATATTACAATAATGTTATTTTATGTGTTTTTTTCTATTTACATTTAAAAAAATAAAAATAAAAAATTTAAAGTATAATATAGAATGTTTATTTTGGTAAAATATATTATAGAATGTGTAATGCTATATATTAAAAATATAATGTAAAAAATAAAATATAAAATTTAATATAGGAAAAAAAACCTAAATTTATATATAACATTATATATTCCAAAATATATTATATTTAATAAAAAAACCAAATCTAAAATAAAAATTATACACATATTTTAATTTTGAAATTTAAAATTAAAAAAAAGTAAATGAGCACCTAAAAAGAAATTACCTAACTTCTGCAGCATCGTACGGACCGTCAGGTATGCAGACGCATCGACATCCCATGCCCCATGCTGTTTTGGGGGCTGGATAGCCTTTGCCAATTATATTTCCTCTATAATTATAATTAATATGAAAAAATATATCATGAGCTTTCCTTATTGCGCTTTCAATGCTACCTTTTGAATAAAAATACGTGAGAACAAATTAAATTACTAAAATAATTAAAAACTACTATTTTTATCGAACTATAATTATATTTTTTAAAAACATATCACGTGCTTTCTTCGGATTTTCTTAAAATTAATATAAAGAAAAAATCAATATATGAAAAGAATTAGAAATCATTATTATCTCGATCCACAATTCAAACTATGAAAAGACCACCTGACAATAATGCACGTGACTAAAATCCGTGTTTCTTGACTTTGTTAACACTGCAAAGATGAATTCTACGTAACGAAAAGTGAAGTTTGTTGTGCTTCGCCTAATTCTACTGTTCGTATTTCTAGGGTGTTTTTAAGCTTTTCCATTGCTTTCATTATATAATGTTCCTAGACAGAATGAGCAAGATACAACATAATGCCAAGAGGAAAGTGTAATGATGGGACATTATAGTGGTTGGCATTTTATTTTAGTAGGTTTGTTTTGTTTGTTTAAAGTTATCTGATTAATTAAATACCTAATATAATTGCGGGGTGTGAGTTTATTTTTGGAAGAAATTTTATGATTAAATATATTTGAGTAAAAATAGAATTAGGATACATAATTTTAGGAAGTTTTAATAATTTATTTTTTTAATATCATTTAGATTAATTTGGTGTTATGTAGATTATGAAATACTGGTTAATATAAATAATCATTATGAAATATGGATCCATGAATTTGACTTAAAGCAAACGTAGTAAAAAAAAAATCTCATAAGAATATCAAAACTAAATCAACTATTAAATCATCTCCTCTAAACCAATCTAAATAATTACAAGAAAAAAAAAATCTTATATAAAATAATGTGTTCAATGAATTATCCCATCCTAACATATTTATATTATATTATAATTGTAACTTGAGGTGAAGTGTAATGATTTGAATGCGTTAACAAAAATATTAAATAATTGACATTAAAAAATAATAAAAGTATATGAATCACATAAAAAATTATAAAAAATCTATAAATTAATATTATTTAATTGTAATGAATACAATAATTTCAATGAAACAGTTATAAACTCTAGTAAATAAATTATAATACATAACAATGCATTTTAGTAAAAAACGACACTAGATAGTACTCTTTAAATAAATATAATTGAATACAAGTAAATAATTTATTTAATTTTAAATCAAAATTTAAAAAATAGAATACATATTATTCATTTAACTATATAAATATTAAATAAAAAGAATACAATATTAGACATTTTAAATATGTATTAGTGCAAAATATAAGTAGTAAGTAGATTTTATGTATTTGGAAAAGGCTTGTGCTCTTGGTTGGCGCAAGGTTATCTAATCAGATTCCAAATTGTGGTTAACTTGTTAAACAAATAGAGCATTGATGGAATGAATTGGCTTTTTTCTTCGACTGTGCAACAAATTCTTTAGCTTAGCAACTCACTTGAAATGGTGTCCTTTGTTCACATTCTGAGAGAGTGGAACAATGTGGGTGACTGTCTCTCTAAATGGGCTTCTGAGTTTAGGGGTGACTGGAAGATTGATGATTGGGAGCATCTTCCCGATGACTGTGTCCATAAGTTGAAGATGTTGATTCATGAGGATATTCATGGTCCATGAACAGTGTTCAATTTCATGTTCGTGGGGCTTGTTCTTGGGCCTTTGTTTTGTTGGGTGGGTCTTTTTGGGCCTTGGTTGTTTGTAATCTTGCTCCTTGCACACCTGGCTTTTCTTTGATGGAATAAATTTTTACCCTTTTATAAAAAAAGGTAGATTTTATGTATTTCATAGAAAACAATAATTTAGATATAAATATAATATTTATTATACTTTCCAAAAATATATAAATAAAAGAAAAATAATATAGAATAATAAAAATAATAATAATTTATATATTTTTTATTTCTTTTATTCGTAATAATAATAATTTATATTCTTTGGTACATAAGCAAAGGTTATATTGATGTAAAAAATAGTTTTACATCATTCCACCATGGCAGTGTTGACATATATCATCCATCAGATTTGCCCCTTACATACTTGATTTCAAACAAAACTACAGACCTCAACCCACCATAGCCTTTACAAAAATTCAAACCTTCTGCCATGAATAGAGCACCACAAAAACCCATTGCCCTAGACAATGATAGCTACAGACCCAAACACCACACACTGGACCAAAACATAAAGAAACCCAAACCAAACACTAAATATTAACACCAAAAAATAGACTACATACCCTCAATCAAAATCCACACCCTCATTCTTTAGGTACTCACGAAATTGAACCCTCCAATTTGCACCATGCACAGGCACCAGGTATAGAAATCACTTCAGAAAATACGCACCATGAGCCGCCTAAGCCCTGTGTTCTAGAAGCACAATTCCTTTCACATCCAACAAAAATAGGTAACATTTGACATTCACATCTAGTAGGAAAATCCTTGCCAAGTCTCGAGTGTGAAAATTCTATTGCAATTATTGATTATTAATCCCCTATCTAATATAGATTATTTGATTGTCGAAAAATTAATTCACAACAAATATTGAAAAATAACACAACTACAACTTCACAAATAAAACTCATAGTAATAAAGAAGAAAACATGCACAATAATGAACACAATATTTTTGGACAAATTGTCCCTGGGAAAACCCTGAAGGGAAAACCAGTACTACATATGAGGAATTTTATTAAACTTCAACAAATTAAGAGATACATAAACTGCTTGCCTCTTACTGGCAAAGTTCTAGCAATATTCTTCTCTGGAAATTCTTCCCTCAATTTCTTCTACTGAAATTTCACTGCTGCTATCACTGCAAAACTATTTTCTCTCACTGCAAATCTACTTGCTATCACTGTAAGTCTTTCTCAAGTGTGTGTTCTCCAAATGCCCCATTGATCCCCTTTTATACTTTTCTCATTGGAAAACCAATGGCCAAGATTTAATCTCAATCAATGGCTAAGATTAAATAGACTCTAACAACCCTAACTAACTAGATTCTAGAAGTCTCTAGAGGAATCAATTAATTAATTACATAATTATCTGGACAACTAACTCCTTTCTAGAAGTCTCCAGAAAAATTAAATAAATAATCCTAGGGAATGGAGACACTTGTCCAAGCTACCTAAAATTAACACTCCTTCTTAGCGAGGAAGGTGTTTTGCATGACACCCAACTTATCTTTGAAGAAGATGAATTTTGCCTTCCCTAATGCCTTGGTCAAAATGTTTGCTACCTGTTGATTTGTAGTTATATACTGTAGTTGAACAATCCCACGTTGTACACAATCCTTGATGAAGTGATATCTGATGTCTATATGCTTAGACCTATCATAAAACATCGGATTCTTAGACAATTTGATGCAACTCTGATTGTCGTAGTGTATCACTGTAGTCTCAACACTCTAACCAAACAATGCTACCAGCAACTTCTGAATCCATATTGCCTCACACGTCGCCATGCTAGCTGCTATGTAATCTGCCTTAGTAGAACTCAAAGCCACAAACTTCTGCTTCCTGTTGTACCAAGAAACAACTCTCGATCCCAAGTTGAAGCAACACCCTAAAGTGATTTTCTTGTTCGTTGTACTGCCTACCCAATCTGCGTCAGTATAGCCTATCAACCTAATACCATTACCTCAAGCATATCTGATCCCATACTTGATTGTACCACGCAAATACCACAACACATGCTTTTTCATTGTCCAATGCACTCTCTTTGACTCAACCATGAACTGACTAAGAGAGTTTACTACAAAGGATATATCTGGTCTGGTGTTGACCAAATACATGAGAGATCCAATCAACTACCTGTATAAGGTGAGGTCAACATCCTTCTCCCTAGATGTGTGTACCTTCTTCCAATTCGTGATCATAGGAGTAGACAAGGCTCTTCAATTCTCCATCTCGAACCTCCTCAAGATTTCGATGCAATATTTCCCTTGTCCAAGGAAAATCTCTCCATCTGATTGACATACCTCCATGCCTAGAAAGTAGTGCATAAGCCCCAAATCCTTCATCTCAAACTCTGTTGCAAGGTCCCTCTTGCACTCCTCTATGAGCCCCAATGAACCTGTCAAAAACAAGTCATCCACATATAGAACAAGAATGAGAACCTCACCCCCAACCACCAAGTAGTAGAGGTTAGCATCCACTTCAATCTTCACAAAGCCCATTCCCTGCAAGTATCTATCAATGCACTCATACCACGCCCTGGAAGCCTGCTTGAGTCCATGTAAATCTCTCTTCAATCTGCACATGTGGGTTTCACTGTTTTGTGCTACAAATCCCTCTGGTTGTTCTATGTATACCTCCTCTTTCAATTCACCATTAAGAAATGTCGTCTTGACATCCATCTGATGGATTTGCCATCCCATTTGTGCTGCAAGTGAGATCACGACTCGTATAGAAGTATACCTGGCCACTAGAGCAAATGTCTCTTCATAGTCAATTCCCTCCTTCTGAGAGAACCCCTTGGCCACGAACCTTGCCTTGTATTTCTCGATGCTACCATCTGCACTGTGCTTGATCTTATAGATCCGGCGTGATCCAACCACTGCCCTATCTGTTGGTCTAGGCACAACCTCCCACACATCATTCTGCACTATTGAGGTATATTCCTCAACCATCGCATCTTGCCACACCTGTTGTTGTGCGGCCTCCTGATAGCTGGAAGGCTCACTATCTACCAACTGACTAACTAATACCATATATTCATTATACCTGGCTAGTTGTCTTCATTGTCTATTACTCATCCTAGGAGCTCCCACAAACTCCTGAGTATCCCTATGTGTCTGTTGGTTCCCGCTACCAACTATAGAGGATGAAGTATCAACCTCCATATCTCCTTGATGCATCTCTTGGATCTATTGCATATGTTGCTCCATACTTTGCGAACTCTCTGCACCTGAGCATGTGCTTGTACTAGTAACTGTACTCAAGTTTCGCTGCCCCTGATCCAGTTGTACAATCCTTGGAGCTTTTGTTGGCTGCTCACTCTGATCATCTGCTGGAAAATCTCTGGAACTTCTAAATGCCTTATCCTCCATGAACTTGACATCACGCCTGACTATAATGCTCCTGGCCCCTGGAATAAATATCCAATATGCCTTTGAGGTTTCATTGTACCCCACAAAGTACCCTCTTTCTGCAGTCTGATCTAACTTGGAACTTGTAGGCCCTGGAATGTGACAATATGCCAAACTCCCAAATATCCTTAAGTGGCTGACATCTGGCTTCTTCCCTGAGAATGCCTCCTCTGGTGTTATCTTTCCCAATACCTTATGTGGAACCCAGTTTTGTATGTATACTATTGTACTGCATGCCTCTGCTCATAAGTAGCGTGGCATATCCTGGTCATACAACATAGCCCTTTCCGCCTCCAATATAGACTGATTCTTCCTCTCAGCCACCCCATTCTGCTGCGGGTTGTAAGGAACAATCCACTCTCTCTTGATTCCTTCCCTGGTACAGAACTCCTGTAACTCTTTCCCTTTGTACTCACCTCCATTATTTGACTGAAGAACCTTTATCTTCCTACCTGTCGAATTCTCCACAAGAGCTTTGAACTCTTGGAAGCAATTGAAAATCTCATCCTTGGTCTTCAAGAAGTATATCTAGGTCTTCCTGAAGAAATCATCAATAAAAGTAACAAAGTACTCGTATCCTTTGAGAGACTTCATCGACATTGGTCCACTTATATCTGAATGTACTAGATCAAGAACACCCTTGCATCTAGTGTCACTCCTTGGAAAAGCTGCTTTCACAAACTTCCCCAACACAAATCCCTTCCATACATCATCATGCTTTGTGCTCACCTCTGGAACACCTGTCACAGTCTCACAAAGCATTTTAAGTGCTCCATGATGTATATGGCCCATCCTCCTATGCCATAACTCTCCTTGATCTCTAGAATTATTGCTGCTCATCAATGCCTTATGAGTATCAAACTGCAACCTGTAAAGTTGGTCGCTCCTAACTCCAATAGTTGTGGGTGATTTCCAATCCTTATGCTTGATTAACACATTTTCCCCTCTAAAGAGTACATTGTAGCCTTTATCCTGAAGGACGGATATGGAAATCAGATTCATACCCAAGCCTGACACATGCAACACATCATGAATGGGAATTGGCTTGCCATTCTCCCTCTGAAATAGAACAATCCCTTTCCCAACTAGATTGAGCTTGGACATGTTCCCCATAGAAATTTGGTATTTTTGTCCTCCTTATAACCAGAGAAGTACTCTTGAACTCGTGTCATATGAAATGATGCCCCATTGTCTATATACCAGACACCCTGTGAGGTTGAGCTAACCATACAAGCTATGAGTGCAAACTCATCTTCCATTCTGCTAGAGAGCTCATCTGCACTTGTTGAAGTCGTTGCCTGCTTCTTTCCCTTCTTTTCTTTCTTCCTTTGCAGGCAATCACTGACATAGTGGCCAAACTCATCACAGCCATAGCACTTGACTTTAGAAAATTCCTTCGTCTTCTCACTTTGTGGATTTGGTCCTTTGCTAGACCCCTTCTTCGCTTTCCCTTTTCCTGCTAGGGCAACGTTTTCCTGTTCTACCTCACTTTTTTGACTCTTATTGTTGGATCCATTGACAAGACTAAGTCTAAGCTCCTCCTGAGTGAAGTCACTCCATAGTCGATCCCAAATCGGTAAGGTGTCTCGTCCATTGATAACTTGAAGAAAGACATTCCACTACTTAGTAAACCCATTTAGGGCTATCCGCACTAGCTCATCATCATCTAGTTTATCTCCAATAGCTGCCAACTCATCCTTGACAAGTCTGAGTCTCGTGAGGTAACTTGTAATGTCTTCTTCCCTATTCATTCAGGTATTCCTCAGCTTTTCTTTGAGAATCAACTTTCAATTAGTGGTAGCATTCTAGTACAGATTCAGAATGGTGTCCCACATCTTCTTTGTTTTATCTAACTCTGCGACATGTGGAACAATATGGTCCTTGACACCATCAAGGATCAGCCTCCTTGCCTTGGCATCTTCCTTCTTATATGATAAGAGCTGTGTTGGATCTGTAGGTACAGCTACATCACTGGTCACATATTCCTTGATACCATTCTCTTCCAGCAATAAAGAAATTTTGGCTTTCCAAATACCAAAATTTGAGGCTCCATCCAATTTGTCATGATCTTTTAAACTTGTTGAGGCCATCTCAAAGAAAATAATAATAATAATAATAATAATTTTGAAGAGGTAGCACTGGGTTTTATAAACCCTCAATTTTTCCTTCCTGCGTTGAGCCTTGCCAGTCCTCAGATCAGCTCTGATACCATGTGAAAATTCTATTGCAATTACTAATTATTAATCTCCTATATAATATAGATTATTTGACTGCCAAAAAATTAATTAACAGCAAATATTGAAAAATAACACAACTGCAACTTCACAAATAAAACTCATAGGAATAAAGAAGAAAACATGCACAATAATAAACATGATATTTTTGGACAAATTGTCCCTGGAAAAACCCCAAAGGGAAAACCATTACTGCATATGAGGAATTTTATTAAACTTCAGCAAATTAAAAGATACATAAACCGCTTGCCTCTTACTGGCAGAGCTCCAGCAATATTCTTCTCTGAAAATTCTTCCCTCAATTTCTCCTACTGAAATTTCACTTTTGCTATCCCCAATGCTATCACTGCGCCCTTGCTATCACTGCAAGACTATTTGCTCTCACTACAAATCTACTTGCTATCACTGCAAATCTTTTTCAAGTGTGTGTTCTCCAAATGCCCCATTGATCCCCTTTTATACTTTTCTCATTGGAAAACCAATGGCCAAGATTTAATCTCAATCAATGGCTAAGATTAAATAGACTCTAACAATCCTAACTAATTGGATTCTAGAAGTCTCTAGAGGAATCAATTAATTAATTACATAATTATCTAGACAACTAACTCCTTTCTAGAAGTCTCTAGAAAAATTAAATAAATAATCCTAGGGAATGGAGACACCTATCCAAGCTACCTAAAATTAACACCAAGGACGTAGCAAACCAACACCAAGTTCTATAATTATGACCGCATCCTCAACTCCTTTGAGTAAGTTTTCCATCACCATCTTATGAGCCATGAGAAAGGTTATTGCCTTCGACGTTTCTAAGTCTAGAAGAGAGGCGACCAAGTGAGATGCTATATCGAAATTGACTCTATAACTTTCCCTGGACACCATGAGTTCTTCCCCTAAAATCAACTTGATTACCTCCACAACAAGACTGTCCTCCTATACAAACACCGCCCTCAACCTATTATCCATGATTTTCCCCAAAAATGCCAGTTGCTTGTGGGTAGTAGTTAGGCGAACATGGGTCTCCATACTACAATGCAACACCAAGTCAAATGACCCAAACACAACCAATGCCACCCTTATAATGCCCACAAAGCATGCCACCTTCATTGCCATTAAACAACCTACACATAGATATTAACGTGCTACATGGCTTTGTTATGCTTGAAAAGCCACTTCATTCATGCAAAGGATGACACATTAATTGCCAACATCCAGGGCTTAAATTTGATGGTCGACCCTGCCTGTCAAGCAATTTTTTTGTGACGGTCATTTATTTGAAGTTGCCTTTCAAATATTAAAGGTTATCTATTCTAAGAAAAATATATGTAGATTGAAAAAACATATATAGGAATAATTACATAGAAATTTTGACAGTTTAACTAAAATTTTGCCTTTCAAGTGATACAATCTTCCTAAAATTTTATTTGTATTTTACAGCTAAAATGACTAAATACGACCATATAGCCATCAAATTTAAGCCCTGCCAACATCCCAAGGAAGATGTGCCAACCTTGGAAATGCTTTGGGAATGTCACTTCACCAACAACAAATGGTGAATATATCCCCAGCCAAGTTGTCGCGGGGAAATAATAATAATTTATATTAAAATCATTATGTAATATAAGTTTTTTCACTATTTAATAAAATAATTTTTAGATAATGTTTAAAATATTATCTTGTTTTCCTTGTTATAATAGTCACCACACCACTTTCTTGGCCTTGACAACTCTCCTTTTGAATAGTAAGATTTTAATTAGAAGTTCTAGTACCTATCAAATTGAAAATTTTATTTGTAACAATTTTATTAGAAACTTTGATATCTCTCCATGACTTTTAGATAGATGTATTTAAGATATCTATACTAGCATTACCAATCTTAAAAGGTTTGTAAAAAAAGGTTCAAATATATTATTCTCCATGTGTCTATTTTTTTTAAAGATAGATATGTTAGCTTATAGAGATAAAATCCCTCATTTGTAACTTTACCAACTAAAATTATTCAACTCAAAAACTTTGATCTATTAAAAAATGAAAAGCCACAAGAAACTAATAACTAATAATTAAGAAGTTGACCAAAAGATTGTAATTCAATTACAATTGATCAAGCACAATTGATAAAAATGTCGGTATGCTTCTTTATAAGATTGCAATTATATTCTAAATGACTTTAATGAAATAAATATTTCTCAATCTTTTAATTCTTAATAAAAAATATCAATATAAATTCCTTTTCCATATAAAAATAGAAATGTCGGTATGCTTCTTTATAAGGTTGACAAAAACTTTGAAAAAGAGAAAAAGAAAAAGCTACTAAAAATTAAAAAAGGAACCCACCACGTGTGCCACTCATTATTCCTTTTTTTAATGCTTAATTAAAAAAGAAAAAGATCAATATGATAGTAATTAGATTCCATGACTAGCTTTTATGTTCTTTAGATTTTATTTGAGTCGATGATGTCGACTTTTATCATCTTTGTATATTTAAATTTCATTAAAAAAAGTTAAATATTTAATCATAAATAGCATAATAAATTATTGTTTATAAAAAACTCATTAAAAAATTAAACCACTCAAACTTATTCGATTTAAATTATCGATCACTTAGTTTCTTAAACCAAGGTATATGTAGAGTTATGTTTAATATTAAACATCTTTAAAAGTCTTTAAAAATACATTAGGTAATATTTATTAATATGGTTAGTATTTAGTTTTTGAGTGACATTTGATTTTCTAGATTGTTTATTCATGATTAGAATTTTAATATATTAATAAAATTACTATAAATATTTTAAATATATCTTTAAAAAATAGAATTATTTTATTTTATTTTAAAATTATTGTTTATTATAGAGATAGTTTTTATTTAAGAATTATTTTATTTTTATTTGAAGAACTATAAATTTTAATTTTAATTTTAAAAAATCACTATTCTTTATTTAGATAATGTTTTCATTTTAAAAAAATAAAAAAATATTTATATATTTATATGTTATTTTAAAAAGATTCAATTTATATCTTTTTTAAATATATACTAACTGTATTTTATGATAATAACTTAACATATCATTTTTGTCAACACTTAGAATGTCGTTATTCATAATTAAAGATATTGTGATTAATTATTATAATATTTTAAATTATTTTTAATATAGTATATATAATATATAATGTATAAATATATAATTAAAAATAATACTTTAAGATTATAAGTCAAATGAAAAATCAAACTAAATTTGATGGTTGGCCACGCCCATCATTCTAATATCTGCTAAAATCTATAATAGTTAAACCTATGTATATATCAAGTAATTTGTTTATGACAATTATCCATTATAAATTGTCTTTCAAATGTTGAAGGTGCACTATGATTAACAAAAGAAACATTATAGTGCTAGTAATGTTATCTCTCGATAAGAGGTGGACAATAGTTAGGTTATAAGAACTATAAGGTCATAGTAGTAGATGTGTTAAATTTGAGAGTTAGGATTGTATTTATGTATTTTGATGGTTCAAATATAAATTAAAACTTTATGAAGATTGTATCTCATAAAAGTTAGAATTTTTAATAAACTATGAAATTCTTTTTTTTTTAAATACAAAATTGCATACAACCTCTATAAATTTTTAATTTATATTTTTCATAAATATACATATTTAAATAACCTGATAACCCTCAAATTCAATATGTTTTATTGTGATCTTATAGTTCTTTTAATTTAAATATTGTTTGTTTTTTGTTGGTATATAAAATTCCATAATAATCTTTTTTATTAATTAAAAGTCTTAAAAGATTATATTTAGATTTCAAGGACTCAAATTATAAGAGTTATTAAATAAATTTATAATTAAAGAATAGATAATAAATATGTATGATAAATTGTAGCATAAGAAGTAAAACATAATGAAATCATGTAGTAAATTATCAATTGAATTCTTCAATGGGGCTATGAGTTTAGACTACAAACATATATAAAATAGGTATCAACTTCTTATCAACATATTTTTCATAGGATATGAAGATTTTTAGTTGTAGAAGTGATTCTAAGACACACATAGTTAAGGTGTATTTAACCTTGAGGGGGGGGGGAGCGAAAGGGGAATTTCATAAATTTATAGGAAGAGCATTTTTTTAGATTTTTCAACCATAGAAATGGAGAGGAAAGGTTGACCAAGAAACAAACTCATCTACAACCAATCAACCATTATATTAATGTAACTAGAAATAAATTTTATTTAATGTGTAAGAGTTTACTTTTAATAACTTATATGTTTATTCACCCAATATTTTGTACATGTAACATTAAACAAAGCATCAAAGCCATATTTTATATTTTTTATTAATATACAAAGATTTGATGATATAAAGTTCATTTCAAGCTAGAAATGGAAATTAAGAGTGGTGAGAGAGAAGCCATGCTTGATTTGAAGGTTGCAAAAGTTGTAGATGGTTGAGAAGAGGATAAGAGGAGGTTTTGGTGCCATCAACTTTTGACTTTGGAACTTTGTGTCTCTTATAGTTTATATTAGGAAAAGAGTATTTGATGTTATGTTTGTTTAGGCATAATAGTGTCTCATATGATAGATAGTATGTCCCATATCGTGTGGTAGTTTCCCCTACACAACATTGCATCTTTTGTACCTTTTTGGAGAAAAAAGTGTAATATGTTTGAAGGGGAAAAGGGAGCATAAAGTATTTTTTTGAATTTTCCTTAATCAAACTCTAAGGTTAACTCAATAGTTTGGTTTTGAAGCATTAAGTGTGTGAAACTATGTGTTAGTGTAAAATAGTGGTGTGTGCAGCAAATATGAAACCCTAATGGAGGTTGTTGCAAGTTTAAATGTATGTGATAGATTACAAAAAGGTGTGTGGTTGGATGTGTAGGTTCTTCTTTGTATTTTCCTAGTGGACCATTTATTTTCCCTTTAAATTATTTTATATACATGAAGATCATTTATAGTTGTTTTTAATTTTTGAAGAGAGTTAGGGTTAGGGTTATGTGAGATGAAATGTGTATGGGAAAATAACATTTTGAATGTGAGAGGCAATACCACGTGTGATCCTATCTAAGAGGCCAAGAGCATGCAATAGCATCCAAGATAGTTGAAGGTCAAAATCATGGCACGTGGTAGTTTAGAAGTGAAGTAAGCTTAAAACTAGGTGTGTAACATGGGTTGAAAGGTAGATAAGAGCTTAAAGTGATCATAATGGTTGTAAATCATGTTTATAAAAGGAGAGCACTAAACTAAGTGTAATATGAGGCGGAAAGTGTGAAGTATGAACTTTTTGTATGTACATATTGCCCCACTTTAGCATACATATGAGCTATAGTGAATTTAGTATGCTAAAGTGTGTAGAAATAAAATCATTATACTTGAAAAAAGGATACCAAAGATTATCCAAGATGTCATATGTTTATCTCTACTTAAACATCATCTTTAGATCTACAGAAACAACACAGGAAGAATAATTAGAGCATACAATAAAAAGCGTTACAATTGATTTCACACATTAAGTTTTTCATTTTCTATTGTCAACAAGCTAGAGAAACATCATGGAGTTTGAATTGGTGTGGCTTCTATGACACTTAGAAGTATGAAGTGGGTAGTGTAGAATCCATGGAAAATCACTTTAACTAGGAATTATGTGGGATTGGGCTATGAAGGAACAAACAAAGGTTCAATCATATGGTTGCAAAGAAGCCTACACAAATAAACTATATAACTACAAAGTATCATGCACAAAGAAACTATAACATGGATGCAAAGAAGCAAGGTAGAGAAATAAATTAAAATATGATTGCATAGGAGCTTGCATAAAGAAATTGAATCATGATCACTAAGGAGCGTGTATACATAAATTAAAATATGGTTGTAAAGGATTCATCACAAGAAAATTAGAATGAGGTAGAGTTGTGAAGGTTGCATGACAAGCAAAATATAATGAGGTATGATTGTGAAGGGTCCATCACTAGAAGATAATGATTGGATATGCACCCCATAAATTTGTAAGATTTGATATGATGCAATCAATTTAAGGAGAGGGGTGGTAGGCCTAGATCGATTGGCTAAAGAATCCTATTGCAAGAAAGAGGTCACGAGGTCTAGTCTCCCCACCGTCCTCGTGGTACTAGAGGGTGTGTCACACTAGTGTCACCAGTCACATGAATTTTTTTTATTAGGCGCATTGTAGTTTATAGGGGGGCAAATACTAGACCAATTTCTGTAGTAAAAAAAAACAATCAATTTAAGGAGAAGGAAGAGAAAGACATAAAATTTGTATGTTACTTTGGAAAGGAATGCTACGTGGGTAACTACAACATAAGAGAATGGAAAGAGAGGAACAAGAGGTGTTCCTCTAAGGATGGCCCAACAAATTTCCCTCATGGTAAGAGCAAGTAGGGGGGAATATTGTAGAGAGGTAATAGGTAATATGTTAGACACAATGTAGAGAGGAAGAGTGGGATGCAAGTATTGGGGTGAAGGGTTGTCTAATATAGGCTCATATAAGAACATGAGGGTCCTATGTTGTAGAAAATGTATACGTGGAAGCATAAGACAAATGCTTGATTGACCTATTAAGGAAGAGGGGATTTTCTCTCCATTTTAGGGAATGCTCACTATAATTACCCACTATCCTCCCTAGTGCATTGAATTGATGTGTGAAATGAGTTGGGAATTGACTTGAGCACCAACACCTAGACCTTAGACATATGCACAAAATTGTGAGCTTCCATATATTTTTCAGATATATCAAAAAAATTGTTTAGGATTAGGAGAAAACTAGCCATAAGAAGCCTTTAGTGATTTATAATATGTAGTGCACTAGTTAGTGGTTAACACTATGAAGTTACTCTATTTGTACCTCAAAGACAAGATATTGTTGCTACACAAAGGTGAAATCCTTTGTTGCTAGAGCTCTAAAATATTATAATTCACTATTTATGAATATCTTGGTGTTTAGAATGTGGTGAAAGTAGTGGGGTATTAACCATTTTTGTTTCAAAAAATTCCCTTCCATAGTGGTCCATGTGAAAAACCATGTATTGGGGTTTCTAAAATATCCTCATTCAACAATATTTTTTGGCTAAGTGAATTGAATCAATGTGTGAATGAGTTGGGATTTGACTCAAGAACCAATTACCTAGATCTTAGACATATATTGAGCTTTCGTATATCTTTCGGGTATATCATAATATTGACTAGGATTAAGAGAAAGCTAGTCATAGGAAGCCATTGGTGATCTATAATATGTAGTGTACTAGTTAGTGGTTAACATCAGGAAGTTACTCTATTTGTGCCTCAGAGACAAGATATTATGGCTATAGGAAGGTGAAATCCTTTGTTTTTAGAGATCTAAAATATTATAATTGACTATTTATGAATGACAAGTATGTCAGGGAACCTACAAACTAGACATCATAGCCCAATAGTTTTCCTCCTAAATCTAGTTGTTAAAAGAATTGAGCATGGTTAGAGATTGGTATATTCAAGTAGATTTGACTAGATCCACAAAAAATTACAAAAATAAATATAGATATAGTCTTATTTGCATGTTCTTGAGTAAATTGTGTAGTAATACAATGGTTTAATGTGTTGTGGCATTATAATACAAGAATTTTGGAAGATGTGTCTTAATTTTTTTACTTCTATATTGTCTATTATATGAAACTTTTAGGGTAAATTTCTCTCAAACTGTGACAAATTCAACAATTCTATTTGAAAAAAATTGTGCCCAAAGGGTATATCTATAAAGAAAAGCCTAGGAAAACTTATTTTTAACTATTTATAAATTATCTTCAATTGATCCTCTCAAATTATTGATCATTTTGGTAATGATTTTTTATCAACCCATTCAAAAAAACAAATGTCCAACATGGCTAATGGTCATACATTGGAGAACTAGTAGGAGCTTTCTTTGGAAAGTTTGGATGAAGAATTCAAAAATTTATAGTTAACATATAACATCATACTAGAGCACTTATCCATTTTAGATAGCTTAGATCACATTGATCATCTCGATAACTGATTGATTGACCTTAATGCCAAATATGATGTCATGAAGCCAATAGATACATCAAAGTGTGAAATAAAATATGAGACAAGACTCTCACATTGAAAAAAAGTAATTTTCAAAATAGTGAAAATCTTGGGAGGACTCAATATACACCTAATTTGGACTTCCCTAAATTTGATGGTGATACAAGTTGTTTATAGAGAGAAAACTAGTATTTTGCAATCATCAAATTCCCATGGCTCAAAAACTCTCCATTGTGTTGCTTTCTACCTAGAGCATGTGCCTCATTAATGAACATGTCTATTGGAGCAACATTTATACACCAAGATAGATCATGTCATAACATTTATATCCTAGCATAAGTCTCTTTCCTAGAACAACCAAAATGGGCCACCAAATTATTAAGCTATGATTATGAAATTGTGTACAAAAAGGGGAACAAAGTGTATTTGTATATTTTCTATCTAAAAAATTTCAAGACAAGGTGACATTATGTGTTTTATCCTTAGTACCTACTGTAAATTGGTTGCAGTAAGTCCAACAAGAATCATAGTAAGATGTATAGGTTCAACAACTTATTCAACAGTTATACGTCAATCCCATAGCTAAGCCTAGAAACATAGATGGCCAATACTTGCCTTATAGATGGAAATCTGTTCTTTCTAAAAATTGAACTCATCATGCCAAACTTTCCCATGCATCCCCTTTTGTAGGGAATTTAAGATTCCTAAAGATGTATAAAGAACATGTAACATACTTTCTTCTAGGTTGGGAAGAAAATGATACAAAAAAATCATTGCAAATTTTTTGATACGTATTAATGCCACAAAGGAGAAACTATTAGGACTTTGGGAACTTTACAACCATTGTCAATTCCAACTTCAGTATGGATATAAATTTTCATGGATTTTATTGAAGGCTCTTGAAGCAAATTGATCATTTTTGTGTTGGTTGATAATATCCCCCCAAGCATGACCATTTTTATTCATTTTCCCACCCTTGTAAAGCCTCTTTTATTTCCCAAGTCTTCTTTGACTATATATTTTTCCTCCACAATATGTCTACTTTAATTTTTGTGACTAACATTTGTCATCTTCATTAATAAATTTTGGTAGGAGCTATTCAAGGTACATGTATAGTAATTGAAAATGAACTCGAAAGATCACCCACAAAATAATGGTTAGAGAAAATAGTAAATAAATTCTTAGATATGTATTTATGTTGTTTTCTTAAGTCCAATAGACTCAATGAGCTAAGTGGTTACCCCCTACAAAATGGTGTATAAAATCTCCTATCATTATTCTATGAAAGTGATGCCTTATGAAGTGTATGGCCAACCTTTTAATCTATCACATCATACTTACTAGGTAGTTCCAAGGTATATGTCACCAATTCCATTATTAGCCAATGAGAGTATAACCTCCAGACTCTCAAGACAACTTGGAATTGGAAAAGAACAATATGAAACACCAAGTAGATCAACATAATTTGGCACACATTCATTGCAGGGGACTTGGTCTTTCAATGTCCTAAATGATATATAAGTAACATTCCTCAAGCATATATGTTAACAAAATTTATTGCCAAAATTTAATGGACCTTTCCAAATACTACAAGTTAGTAAACTTGGTTGCAATTCGAATACCCTTAATCCTCCAAAATACATATTTTTTTCCATGCCTCCTATTTGACAAAGTTCCTTGGGTCCAACACATTCACATTTTTTTGGCACTTCCTAAACTAGATGATGATGGTTGCATCAATATCCTTAAGATGAAAAATATTATGGACCAACATTTGAGGATATTGTGCAATTGCATCATCATAGATTTTTTTTTTTTCTGATGGTGAGGGTTACAACTAGAAGGAAACACTTGGGAACCTATCCACAAGCTTCACAAAAAATATCCACAATTTCAGCCTCAAGGACAAGGACTTTTGAAGGGGGGGGGGGGGTATTCTAGGACTCTTATGTCCCAACCCTTTTTTATTATGGTGTTTAGACCCTCATATCATAACATGTTATTATCAGCATTATAAATCATGGCTATTTATTTATTTAATGTAATGAGTTCGTAAAAGGTTTATGAATTTATCTCACATTGGTTGTACCCTATAAGTCACTTTGTACATGAGGAATATATATTGAGGTTGTAATGAAAAATAGAAGATCATCTTGAATTTCATATTTTATTGGATCACTTCTCTTAAGGAAATTGCCCCTTCAAAGAGGCCAATAATATTTGTTTCAAATATTTTAATAAAAGTATACTTGCAATTGTTCTTCCAAGCATTTTTTGTTTGTTTTTGCATGTTTTCTTCTAGTTGATAATACTTTGTAGGTGAGATCATAACATGTGCAAATTATAAAAGAAAAGTAGAGAAAGAACATTGTAAGGGAAGACAAAGAGATACCCCCAAGAAAGAAAAGACATAAAGGTATGTGAAATGGTAAGTGTTACAATTGTAGACAATTAAAGTCCTCCCAAGCATGAAAGATAGATAAAAAGGATGAGGGAAATAATAACTTTGGTTAAGGGGCATGAAGAAAGAGAGATGCAAATTTTTATAGAAGACAAGTATACAATGAGTTTTCCTAGAAATTGGATTGTAAATTTGTAAGCATGTAAGCATATCATAACAAGACGTAGAGAGGAACAAGATAATATTTGTTATGTTGGAAATAGGGTTCCACCTTTTTGGAAGATGGAACAAGGGAGATGAGATCCTTCTATTTCACTAACATTACACTCAAAGAAACCCTAGAGATCTCAATCCAAGGATGGAATTGTAGAGAAGGGGGATTCGCTACTCACGAGTTCTCTTCATTCAAAGAGCCACACGAGGCAAACTTCCCTAAACTACCTCAAGAAAAGTGCGAGATTTCTAGAATCAGAAAGAGCAAGTCACGAAGATTTTTTGGACAAAATTACAAGCTCTCGGCCAAAGGACAGAAGCACATAATATTGCGCTGGTATCCCAAAGGAGTGTTGGCGTCCTAGAGGCGCGTTGGTGTCTCGTACGGACCAGACATCAAGCTTATCACATAAAATGGTTAAATGACTACTTCTACTTCAATTGTTGAGAACTTGTAAGGCATAGGAAAATAACGAAATGTGATAGAACTGAAGCAAAGTAAAGAATAAATGATAAAGCAAGAAAATAGAGAAAGAGAAGATGCTCACAACCACACAAGTGATGAAGCCTCTAGCAGATGAATGACTTCAAAACCTGCATGCATAATATCTGGAGAGAATGTTGGGGCTGTATAGGGGTTTGCCTCAGTCAAACCCCCGTTTTGGTGTTCCCACCTCCACGAAGAACCAAAAGATAGAGAGAGTAAGAAGTAAGAAAATGTGATGTGATAAAAGCAAACCCTGCTCAAGGAGAACTCGTATCACAAAATATAGGTGATAAAAGCAATCCCCAGTCAAGGAGAACCTGTATCATGAAGTAGAGATGCAGTAGATAGGGGATGTGTGAAATCCCAAGATGCTCACAAGCATGAAGTGAAGAGAGATAGAGTTGCAAGAGTTAAAAGAGCTGCAAAGAGGGAGAGAAAGATAGTTGCAAGAGCCAAGAGTGTTGCAAGGAGTGTTGTGAGGAAGATAGCAATAGAGAAATGCAATAGCCAAAGCCAATGAGAATCTAAAAGCACTTGGAAAAAATGGAGCTAGAGATTAGAGAGAGAATTAGAATGAAGCCAGAAGTGCAAATGAATTGAAAAGACCTCTTTTAAAGAGAGAAGTGAAGCAAAAAGAAGCTTCCTGGGTGGTTACAAGGCATCTCGGGCCATGACCATTGACCAAAGGAGGTGACAAGTGGAAAACATGCACGAAAACAGTCATTTGAATGTTGAAACATCATAGGACGCTAGCATGGTGTGCGGACATCTGCAGGGTGCGCTAATTTTTGAACACGTCACACTATAAAATGACACAAATGTGAAAGGCACAAAGTTCGATGTAAAGCTGACATGCAAGGGTAGCTACTGAAAAGGGGTGTTGAGCATCTTGAGAAGGGAAAAAAGGCTGATGCAGGTGCTAAAATGAGCCTACACAAGATGCTAAGGGAGTGGACACTAAAGTAGATGCAAGAATGTATGTGAAAATGCAAGGTGTGCAATTTTACGAATATACATTTTGCCCCCACTTTAGTGGGCATATGAATCTATGCTAATATGCACACTAAAGGAAATCTACTAAACATAAATAACATCATTATGCCAAAAGGATACTGTATAGGAAGCAGATAGCCTTTCAAACTAAGGATTCCCCTAGGCTGAAGACCTACAAAACAAATGCATTAGACAAGAAAAACCTGCATCAAATAGCAATGTTAGAACATAAAAAACTAAAGGATTTGAGTCAACAAAGTGATAGAGACCTCGATGTAAAGGGTTGTCTCAGTACTATGCGTCATCCCCAAATTAAGAAGTAACACACTTAGAGGAATTTTAAAATGAAGAGAGGAAGGGTATATACTCAGGATGAAGATGTAGGTCTTCGATCTGGTATATACAAAAGAAAAGAGAAGAGAATTTAAGAAAGAGATGCTAGAAAGGAATGAAAATTCCAAGAGAGATGGCTCCATAGGTACTCAAACCCAAGGAGAGTTTGAACAAAGCACACCAAAGGCCTGCAGACCAACGATGGACAAATCCCGCAAGATGAAAGCATCTCACATGGCCGCAGACCTACAAAGAGGCAGCCCCCAAGATCTCTCACATGAAGGAAGCCCTGTGAAGTATGTGCCTTACAGGGCCGTAGACCTGCAAGAAGGTATCCCCCGATATCTCTCACATGAAGGAAACCCAAAGAAAAAAGTGCCTTACAGGCCCACAAACCTACAAGGAGGCGTCCCCCAAGATCTCTCACATGGAGGAAACCAAGATGAAAGCGCCTTACAAGCCCGCAAACCTACAAGGAAGTGTCCCCCAAGATCTCTCACATGAAGGAAACCAAGATGAAAGTGCCTTATAAGCTCGTAGACCTGCATGGAGGTGTCCCCCAAGATCTCTCACATGAAGGAAGCCCAGATGAAAGCACCTTATAGTCCTGCAGACCTACAAGGAGGTGTCCCCCAAGATCTCTCACTTGGAGGAAACCCAGATGAAAGTGCCTTACAAGCCCGAAGAACTATAAGGAGGTGTCCCCCAAGATATCTCACATGGAGGAAACTAAGATGAAAGGGGACTCCATAGAGTCGAATTGGAAAGCAACTTTACAAGCGCACTTAGAAAGCGACATGTTAATCCATAGATAAAATATGCCAGAAAATAAAGCAGCCACACAGGCAATCAAGTGGATAGTCACGTAGACCATCAACAAATTGGAAGGATTTCAAAGGGGTCCCTTGGGAACCCTTCCAAAGAAGAGGGGTCCTTAAGAATGACACACATCTTTGAAGCAAGTCATCACGTCCCCCAACGTACGGGGGAGGAAAACCATGCAAAATATTTATAACATACAAGATAGAGGTAAGCCTTGATATCACTTGTCATGCGAAGAAAAAGGTGGGTGGATATCTCAAACGGGAGTTTGACGGCACCAGAATCACAAAGTTATTGTATTTTTTCCTTCAAGACCTTACATTCACTAATGGAATGGCCAGATACTCAATGGTATGCACAGAAAGAATGTTTTTCTTTATCATGCTTATGAAATTTCTTGCATGTAGGAGAAGGAAGATTAATCAAGCGAGCTTTGAGAAGCCTCAACAAGATACACTCTTGATCGGATAAGGAATGAGGAGCAAGAAGCAACCCTTTCTCTTGTGGAGAAAAGCTTGACTGCTCACAAGAAGAAGGCACAAAGATAACAGACAATGGAGGATCTACATGGAGAGTATTATTTTGGCAACGGGGATTATACTCCTCTACGAGATCACCATCATCTTTCCTGATAGGATTACAAACATTAACCTCTTCAATAGAAGTGTGGTCATCTTCCTCAGAAGGAGGAGGATCAACATCAAGGACATTACAACTGTTGATCACACTATTCCGCGATACAAAAGAATAATCATCTTCGATAGCGGGTGTGGATGATGTTATTGGAAGGTTTAAGTGGATCGGGTCAACCTTATGGTCTCCAATGAAGGATTCAGTAAATTCTAAAGAGCCCCAATCATCACCAAGACATGCATTCTCTTGAGAAGTAGAAAGAGTAGACTTAAGATTTCTTGCTTCAAAAGGATATTCTTTAGGGACATCTATTTCAAGAGTATCCTTTGTAGTAGGTATTGTTGGAGTAAACATTGACACATTGGAAGACACTGAAGGAATAAGAGTAGGCACAACTGAAACCTGACCAACAACTGCCATCTCACATAAGTGCATAGCCTCAGGGTCAACCTTGACTGTGACTACTTTATTGTTACAAATAAACTTAATAGATTTATGCACCCATAGAATGAATCCATGGTCTACCAAGAAGAAGGTTATATGGTAATTTTTTTGACATAACATATACAAGGGTAGGTACAAAACAGGTCCCAATCTCAAAGGGAAGACTATCGTACCTAGGGCTTGTCGACCAACATTATCGAACCCATGAATGACAACAGAAGAAGCGTTAAGAGAAGATTAATCAATATTAATTTTAGGAAATAGATCAATACTACACACATTGAGTGTCGAACCAACATGAACGAGAGTACATCTAATACCAATATTATTAATGTTAACTATAATCATTAGAGGATCTAATTTCTTTTGTACTTCCAGGGGCGGGAGATCCTACGAATAGAATGCAATATTCGTCAAATCCACACGAATATAATCTATCAATGCACTGACATTTTCCGGCCTAGTGGAAGAAGGAAAGAGGATATTTTGCAAGGTTTCTTGAAGCATACCTTGATTAACTGGAGCAGACTAAAGCAAGTCCCATAGTGAGATCTTAGCTGGAGCAACTTGAAGTTGCTCAATAAGATCGTAATCAATGGGTGATTTAGTAGCTTGAATTCATTCTATTCTCATAAGTATGGGCTATCGCTCTATAAGAGGGAGCCTTAGAAAGATTAGGAAAGTCACTATCAGATGGAATACTATCGATAGAACAAATCCTTTTAGGAGGACTAGTTAGAGTCACGTAAATGACAGGTCTCTTAGGCCTTTGAGGGGCAGCAGAGACATATATTACATTTACAAAATCATCACAATTAGTAGAATAATTATGCGAAGACATATTCTCAACATCGATCCAAATAGGATCAAATATGGAAGGAGGTTCATCATTTGCTAATGCATCGTCTCTAGAAGAGAGTGCATTGGAATAAAGATGAGATTCATCATTCATGAATGCAACATCTCTAGAAGAGAGTGCATTGGGATGAAAAGATTCATTGTTCACTAATGCACCATCTCTAGAAGAGAGTGCATTGGAATGAAGAGAAAGTAGAGTAACATTGAGAAAGGTATCAATGATTTCATCTTTTTGCAACAAAATATCCTCTGAAGCAAGAGGACTTTCGTGAGAAGGATCAAGAATATCAAGTGACATAGGAAAGGCCAAGTCATCGTCACATGCATGAAATGAAATATCATTAACATTTTGAACAAAATTAGATATTGAACTAATAAAAGAAGATAATAAATTCATTATGATTTTTTTCGATATTTTCTATGTTCTAGTAATTTTCATTTTCAGAGGTCTTCAGAGTGGAATTTGAGGTTGGAACTTGTGTCAATCCCTAAAATTCAACTACCAAAGGCACTTGTATTTTAGGGATTGAACTAGTTCTCTAGGAGACCTTTCCAACGGTGCAAACGATTCTAAATTCCGAGCACCGGGTCAAAAGTTATGACCCCGCCAAGTAGGGGTAAATAAATTCCTAGTATTTTTGAAAAGTACCCTCTTCACGTCGAGTTCACCAAAATGTAGAGAAGGGGGATTCACTACTCACGAGTTCTCTTCATTTAGAGAGCCTCACGGGGCGAACTTCCCTAAACTACCTCAGGAACAACGCAAGAGTTCTAGAATAAAAAAGAGCAAGTCACGGGGATTTTTTGGATAGACTTACAAGCTCTCGGCCAAAGAATGGAAGCATAGAATATAGATGATAGCGTGGTGCGTTGGCATCCCAGAGGCGCACTGGCGTCCCGTATAGACCAAAAAGCAAGTTTATCATAGAAAATTGTTGAATGACTACTTCTACTCCAATTGTTGACAACTTGTAAGGTAGAGGAAAATAATGCAATGTGATAGAACTGAAGCAAAATAAAGAATAAATGATAAAGCAAGAGAATAGAGAAAGAGAAGATGCTCACAACCACGCAAGTGATGAAGGCTCCAGTAGATGAATGACTTCAAAACCTGCATGGGTAATATCTGGAGACAATGTTGGGGCTTTATAGGGGTTTGCCTCAGTCAAACCCCTGTTTTGGTGTTCCCACCTCCACGGACAGCCAATAGATGGAGAGAGTAAGCAGTAAGAAAATGTGATGTGATAAAAGCAAACCCCACTCGAGAAGGACCCGTATCACAAAATATAGGTGATAAAAGCAATCCCTGCTGAAGGAGGAGAACCTGTATCACAAAGTAGAGATGCAATAGATAGGGGATGTGTGAAATCCCAAGATGCTCACAAGCGTGAAGTGAAGGGAGATAGAGCTGCAAAGAGGGAGAGCAAGATAGCTGCAAGAGCCAAGAGTGTTGCAAGGAGTGTTGTGAGGAAGATAGCAATAGATAAATGCAAGAGACAAAGTTGATGAGAAGATAGAAGCACTTGGAAAAAATGGAGCTAAAGATTAGAGAGAGAATTAGAATGAAGCCAAAAGTGCAAATGAATTGAAAAGACCTCTCTTAAAAAGAAAAGAGAAGCAAAAAGAAGCTTCTCGGGTAGTTACAAGGCATCTCGGGTTGTTACCACCGACCAAAGGAGGTGACAAGTGGCAAACATGCATGGAAACGGTCATTTGAATGTTGAAACATCAAAGGATGCTAGCATGGCGTGCGCACATCCGCGCAGTGCGCTAGTGTCCAGACACGTCACGCTACAAAACAACGCAAACAAGAAAGGCACAAAGTTTGATGTAAAGTTGACACGCAAGGGTAGCTACTGAAAAGGGGTGTTGAGCATCTTGAGAAGGGAAAAATGGCTAATGTAGGGGCTAAAATGAGCCTACACAAGATGCTAAGGGAGTGGACACTAAAGCAGATGCAAGAATGCATGTGAAATTCAAGGGGTGCAATTTTACGACTATACAGAAATGAATGAAAGAGGTCTACTAAAGGTTGTCCTAGGGTATGATCAATGACTAAAGAGGGGCTCACCACCAAGCTAGGGCTTGGAAAAACAAGTAACATGCAAGATCAAATGACAAGACCTATGCAAGAATTCACTAAATGACCTAGAAATGAAATCAAAATAGAATAGGAAGCTAAGAAACTAGAAATGTGCACCTGGAAACCTGTAGAAGCTTGAATTGAGACCTAAAATGCTACATATGCTAAAATTAATGCACACTGGGATTCATATGCCAGGCTAGTTGATTTAGTCCCAGATTAGGGTTTCTGGGTAGGAGCGAAAAATATGGCAAAGACAAGTTGGAACTCTTATAAACTACAAATTTCACTGTACTGGGACTCATACGCCAAAAGTGGCATATCAATCCTACTTGGATTTTTCGGAGGATCAAGGTATGAATCTGCTCTTTAATCTCTACCCTGTCTTCTCAACCTAATTTCTAGATCTGAAATGCCGAATTCTGCTCGGTAGATGTCTTTTAGTGATTTTCTAAACAAGGTGACAACTTAGAAAACTTTGCAACTTTGACAACTTCTTTCCAATCTTTCTCCTTAGAGGGTCTTCAACCTAGATCTACAAATCAGACACTAAAGAGGAAAAAATATTGTTTTGTTAGTAGAAAGGGGTTTTCCTTTGTCAAACCTCGTTTTGGTAATCAAACCTTGTAATGAAACCAAATGAAAAGAAGGAATGATGAATGAACAATATGTAATGTTGCAACTCACTAAACCCTACAAATAGAGTGTTGCAAACATGTATGAGATGGCTCCAATGGATGTAGATCTTGACTCTTGCTTGAATGTAATAGATCTTGAATTGAATACTTGCTTGAATCATGAAACCCTACATCACAAATGTTAGCTCAAAAACAAAGATGATGCACGATGACTTTGACATGATGCTTGATACTTGAATGATGCTCTAAAACACTTGATAATCAACCCTCGAGTGCTCTTGAGTGCTCTTGTAAACTCTTAAATTCTCTCATGAACTCAAATTTTCTATATGGAATGATCTCATGAAAGTCTTAAATGAAAATGAGTGAAATAACCTTGTATTTATACTTGTTTATGCCTAATTCCTCAAAATTACAACACTACAAGCCAACATCAAATCTAGGGGAACAAAATATCGCCAAGAATTTGAATTTAATTTAATTTTAAGCCACACGGGATTGATATGCTAGAAGTGGCATATGAGTCCCATTAGTGTAGGCTTTGGGACACATTTTTCAAGAAATACTTAGATTCATGTGAAATCTAGATCGGGGCCCCGAAACTTAGGTGGAACCCATATGCCCAAGGTGGTGTATGAGTCCCAAATCACTAAATCTGGGCCATCCAATCCAAAAAGACATGAATTATGATTGGATGTTGGTTCATGTCGGGATTATCGTTAGAAAGATGCATTAATTAAGGCTTTTGGATGCAAAATAAGGCCAATTAAAGCATAAAGAATCCCACTTTATTAATGAAACCCTTGATTAGTGTGAAAGTGTTAGTATACACTTTACAACACCCAAAATAAGGCACAACTAAGTTCATTTAGTTTACAAGGTCCCAAGACCTAATGTGAATGTGTTAAACACTCTACAACACTAAATCAAGGCTGCATTAAGCTCAATTTGACAAGGACGGCCCAAACAATGCGAAAACGCAGAGTACATTTTTCATCATTACGATATTACCCCCAAGGATTCACCCTATTGTGAAGACAAGTGGTGTATAATATATGACAAATATAAGCATCAACATTATAAGTACGACATGGAAGGAAAGAAATTTCCAAAGTGAGGGGCATGTAGTATAAAGATATATAAGTTGAAAGATGAGAACATATAAGGACACCATATAGAAGCATGTATTGGAAAAGGTGAGAAGAAAATAAAAATAGAATGAGCATACAAGTGAGAGAGGGAGGGGGAGAGAGTTAAGTGTTGGTTGAGATTTGGAAGTTTATAGATATATGTTAGGAAGAATGTTAGGAATAGGAATAAGTGGACAAAGTGAGGAAGGTGTAGGAGATGGTATAGTGGAAGACAAGTGTACAAAGGAAGGTACTTATAGGGGAGGGGATGAAGTTCCAATTACTTATGTTCAACTTAGATGGTAGCATGAGATAATTTAGAGAAAAAATATGATGGTTGAAGCATGACCTCTTGGATACTTGGCACAATATTTTTTAGAAAAATATCTTGGAGATGATTAATAGGAAGTTCCAAACTCATTTGAAAAAGTGATGAAAGAAAAAAAATTATATTCTCTAACACATTCATTAGGAGTTTCCTTGCATTGTATCACTTGTACAATATGAATAATAGGGTCCACATTGAATTGAAAAATGGTGGTTGCAAGTGTGCATTGCATCAAAAAATAAATGAAGTGAATCGTGATCTAAGGCATGAAATCAATCCAAAGCAGAATCTAGGAAAATGTTGCAATAACTTGGCCAAGATTGAACCATCACTTGTATGAGTTAAGCACATTGTAATTTTTTTGGAAATGCTGTAAGGGATCTCCTTAACCTTTATACTTGTCAAAATGTAGGGTCCTAAGGCTTATGAGAGAAGGATACATGAGGATCTTGGAAGATAAGGGATAATGTAGAAATTATTGTGTGGATTTTGTGTTAGGTGAGTTAATGATATTATCTGATTGTATCTATATATCATTGAGCTTTTTGTTCACATAAAATAACTCAAAAGTGGATGAAGGAGAATAATATGTAATGTGCAAGGGATAAGTTGTAATAATAGGAGGAGAAAATGTTAGGAATTGGACCATAGAGCAATACACAATAAAATGAATGCAAAAATAAAATATTAGACACAAAGGCATAGATATACATGGTTCACCTAATATGGGATACATCCATAGAGAAACAACCACTCCTTCCTTTTTTAGCCAAAAAAATGAAGGGATGCAACCTCCAACACATATGTAACTTTTTCTTCTCTCTATTGTAGTCTCCCGACACAATAAAATACTTTGTCATAATACAATGCCATCATAAAAGGGGGTTTCCTTCTAAGGATAGAAAAACCAACATAACCTCTATCGTTAGATCTATGACCTAATGATGAATGGTCTAGATTTACAATGAAAGATTATATATGAAATATGGCTTTGGGGGGTGTTTCCCCTAAATCCCCTTCCCCCTTGTGCCCCACAATGAAATGGGCTCCAAAACTGGCATGATCAGGCTCCATAACCAACATAAAAATGAGGAGCTATCTCCATAGAAATAGGTAATGATGTCCCATATAGAAGGGAATATACATGGAAGGGGAAGTAAAGAAGATAACATGTCTATGGATTATGAGGATCATCCAATGTGATATTGAAGAAATGGTTGATGATGTCATAATGATTAACATTGTCAACAAGGCCAAGACTATACATTGAAGAAAGGGGTTCAAAAGAAGAATGAGTGAGGCACAACATGATAGTTGGTGGAAACATGATGGAAGGCTTAAGGAGAGAGTAATTTTCATGAGTAGTATGAACCTTATCACCATTTAGGGAAGAATTATTGAAGGCGCTAAAAGATAAATAGTCAATAGTGGTATAGTAACCTTTTGGAGAGGAAGTAGTAGGAGCTATGAGAAGAAAATCATCAAGAGTGGGAAAGAACCTTGAAAATTTCTTACTATCCCAGGTAATAGATCCACAGGGGGGAAATTTATATTTTTAGAAAGAAGGGATTGTGGCAAGAGATGTCATCGTTAAGTACCATGGAACTCATTATGTGAATAGATTGGGGGAAGTTGTTTTCATTCTTTTTAAATGTGTAAGAAGTCTAGAATTTTGAGGTGATGACATAAAATAATATATAAATTCATTCACCTACTCCAAAAAATTATAATGCATGACATACAAATTAAATCACTTGAGTGCATCATATAGTGTAAGGGAGAAGGTAGAAAGAACATCCTTATTATAAGATAATTCATACAAAGAAATAAAATTTGGCATATGTAAAGGTTCTTAGGATTGCATATGCCATGAAATGTTTGTAAATCAGAATACTAAAAAAGAGCAAGAAGGAAAAGAAACATACATGTATATCATCATTCTCATATAAGGTGTTGTGGTGAATTGTGAGGGAGGAGGAACAATTGAAGAAGATGAATGTTGAAAATGGGAAAATTTTAAAACAAAATAGGATGGGGTGGAATAGAAGTTAGAATGAATGATGCAATAGTATCTAAAGTATGGGACTAACTACTAAGAAAGAATGAAAAAAGTAGGGAAATGGGTTAGGTGGTCCATGCGGGTATTAAGGGAAAAAATATTATTCATTTAAGTTAATGAAAAAATCATGTGTTAATAATTAGAGGGTGTGTGGAAGGGTTGATAATAGAAGTGGGTAGCATGAATTTTTTCATGAAGTGAAGCGAGTCGAATGAAAAAATACATAGGAGAAGAAGAGAAAGAACAAGCGGGAATGGGTAAGTTGGTAATGAAGTGAAAGATTGAATGTAGGAAGAGGAAGAAGACCTTTGTGTTAATATTGAAGAAAATGGTATTAAGGGGTTGAATGCATGAAAAATGTGAATAAGGAAGCATAAAGATAAGTAATGAACATCGGATTATTCCCTAAGGTAAATGGAAGAAGAGGCATTGTAAGTGTTTAGGAGTGCAAGAAGAAGAGGGACTAGTTGGAGATTTGAGGGAAAAGAAGAGAAAAAAAGGAAAGTGGGGTTGTAGTGACAATGGTACCAAGACATTTGAGAGGTGGAAAGTGTTAAGGGAGAGAATCTTTTAGTATAATCATGAAAGGAACAAGAGATCCAACCAAGGCACATGTAAGAAAATGATTTTGTATGTTTATGAAGATGAAGGAATTGAGAAATGAAAATGGAAGAGGGAAACATGATTCTAGATGTGAGGCACAAGAAAGAAGTGGAGGTGGGAAGATAAGGTTGTGTTTGTTTGGGTGTTGTCAAAAAAATATAAAGTTAGAGAGGAAAGGAAAAAGGATTGGCCAAAGGTTAACAAAGACTTAGTTGAAGGTCATTGTAATCTCCCTATGACATAAGATTTAAATTTGTTTTGGGTTTTCTATGGATTTGGTAAGGAAGAAGGTTTTGTTTGTGTATGCTAAAAATAAAGTTTAGCTAATTTGTTAGAGTTTATTTTAAACTACTTATATTTTACCCACTTCAGAACAATTATGTACCATTAAACAAAGCATCAAAAACATATTTTGGATTTGTTTGAGATGAATAAACAAAGAGTCAAGAGGTTCTCTAAGTTTAGTTTAAGTGAGAAATGGATTAGGGAGAGAGAAGGCATGTTTGATTTCAAGGTCGTAGAAGCTATAAATGGCTAAGAAGAGGATAAGAGGAGGTTCTACTATCATCATAGTCTAATTTTGAAACATTATTTCTATGATAGTTTGTGTGTGGAGAAGAGTTTGTGTGATCATTTATCTCTCAATATAGTAGTCTTTTATAAAATGCTTTGATGTCCTTTCATATGCAATAGTGTCGACCACACCTAGTCACATCTTATACATGCCTTTTGGAGTCAAAACTTGTAACACATGTCTAAAGGGGAAAGGAGGCTTGAAGGCTATTTCTAGGTATGTCTTAGTTAGATCATCAATAGTATATTTTTTAACTATGGGATGTGTGCAACTAAGTGTTGGTGCACAATGGTGGTGTGTGCAACAAAATAACTCTAATAGAAGTAAATTTTAGATGTCTATGGAAGCTTGTTGAAGGGCATGCAGTTGGATGTGTAGAGGATCCTTCCTATTGTCTAGTGGGTATTTTTCTTTTTCCCTTAAAATCTTCTTGTATATGTATGTAAGTCATATCTAGCTATTTTCAGTCATTGGAGTTTAGTTAGATCTAAGATTATGTGAGAATAAGAGTGTTTAGACACGAAAAACAAAATTAGAACATGAAAAATATTCACATATAATCTTGTTGAAGAAGACAAAAGTATACACTAACATCCAATACAAATAGCTAATAGTCAACTAAAATGAAAATTTAATCCCTAGAGTTGCTAAAACCAGGTTATTCACATTCTAAGTACGTAGAGATGTGAAGGACATGTGGTCATTGGCTCTCTTCCCTAGGTAGCGTTGGTGTATTTCCCACCATGCTATCCTTAATGGATAATGTTTAGGATATTATTTCCCTTATACCTATATGTCTCTTTTATGATGTGATTCCCTAACAAATCTGCTCAAAATTCAACGCCCGTGTTTTGTTTTTATTTCCTTTCGCATGCGATGTGGACGACACGTGATATTACACGTTACACGTATGTATTATTTTTGTGTCACTAGCAATGTCATTATTAGGGCTGACGAAAGCCCTGTCCACGACATCTCCAAAAAAGAGGATGAGTACATGGTATCTACTGAATTGAGATATGAAGATTTTTGAAGTCGTAAAAAGAATTTTAATGTACTTGACTTGATGGGAACATATTCATAAAGTTTTGAGAATGAATGAGAGTAATTTGCATAATTACACATAGGGGGAGACAAACATTAATTTTAAATTTAAGTGGTTTAAGGGTAAACAAACATTACTCTTTAATTTAAGTGGTTCAAGGGGAGACAAATATCTTAAAGAAAAATATATAGCATCAACAATTCCTTTTTAAATATAAAGATATCAAAATTCTATTTTTTTATGTTTTTGTCTTTTTAATTTTTCTTTTTTTCTTTTTTATTAATAAAGTTATTTTAAAAACTAATAATGTACTTGATAAGTTAGTGTATAAAGTAAATAATTTGTTTTCATTTCATTCATTATAATTTTTTTTTGCATAATTACGTCTTAATTTAAGTGGTTTTAGGGGAGACAAACATTAATTTTAAATTTAAGTGGCTCAAGGGTAAAGAAACATTATTCTTTAATTTAAGTGGTTCAAGGTGAGACAAACATTACTCTTTAAGTGGTTCAAGGGGAGACATATATCTTAAGAAAAACATATAGAACCAACAATTCCTTTTTAAATATAAAGATATCAAAATTCTAATTTTTTTGTGTTTTTGTCGTTTAAGTTTTTCTTTTTTCCTTTTTATCAATAAACCTCTTTTAAAAAATAATAATGTACTTAATAAATTAGTGTATAAAGTAAATAATTTGTATTAATTTTTTTTTGCATAATTACACCTTAATTTAAGTGGCTTTAGGGGAGACATACATTAATTTTAAATTTAAGTGGTTCAAGGGTAGACAAACATTACTCTTTAATTAAGTGGTTCAAGGGGAGACAAACATTATTCTTTAAGTGGTTCAAGGGGAGACAAGTATCTTAAGAAAAACATCTAGAATCAACAATTCCTTTTTAAATATAAAGATATCAAAATTTTAATTTTTTTTGTATTCTTGTCATTTTAGTTTCTCTTTTTCAAATTTTTATATTTTTTATTTAATTAATAAATACCTTTAAAAAAATAATTATGTACTTAATAAGTTAGCATATAAATTAAATAATCTCTTTTGTTTTCATTTAACTTTTTGAAAATTATAGAAAGAATAGTTCTTCAAGCAATTGGAAAAATTATATATTTTAGAAAATAAAATAACATATAAAATATTGCAATAATTTTTTTTCATTAGATTTTGATACTATTTTGTACTTAGGATGTTGAGTAAATAGGCATATTTTATATAGATGTATTTATTATCCCTATAAATAAAATAAAATTGGAAAGCTTGACATATATTGTACGAATTAATGATATCAAGTTTCCACAATCCATATTATGGTTCAGTATTGCTTCTGGATTTGATTGTGTTTGATTTTTTTTGTATCAAATCTAGAAGCAATATTGAACCATATATTGTATGTTTAGATACATAAATGTTAAATATTTGAATATGTTGGATGTTGGGTAAATGCAAGAAGATGAGTCCACAAAACATGGAAGTTTTTTCCTTAGATTAAAACTCGAAATTGGCTTCAAGAAAATAGGATCTCGTTTTTAATAAATGAGATCCCGTTTAGGTTCAGGATCCCAAGCCTAAAAGCAAAAAATGAGATCCCGTTTTGAAAATTTTCCATTTTTGAAAAGTTTTCAAAATGGGATCTCGCCCAAAATGAAATGTTTCCATTTTTGGAAACTTTTCAAAATGGGACCCTGTTTTGAAAACTTTCCATTTTTGGAAACTCTTCAAATGGGATCCCATTTTGAAAAAATTCCAAAAATAGAAAACTTCCATTTTTGGCAATTTTCGAAACAGGTTCTCATTTCGTAAAAGCATAAAAAAGTTATTTTTTTATGAAATGGGACCCCATTTTAGAACGAGATCCCATTTTGAAAAATATGATTTTTTGGTCGGGTTTGTGCTTTGTTTTTTGGTTCGAGAAAAGGTTTGGGGATCCGAACCTAGGCCCTGAACTTGGTTTGACCTACAAGTTGAAGGTCCTAGTAATGTCATGTTGAGCAAGAAAATAGTGACTTTGGGCATACATTTGAAGCCATTTTTTGCAGAATTTTTCAACGAAATTTAAACCCATTATAGGTGAGACAGTGTAGATTCCAAATATGTAATTTTTTAATTTTTCATTTAATTTTTAATGAAATAGGTACATAAACTTGAATTATCTGGGTTTTTTAGTATTTTAATAACTTTTTATTACCATAATTTTTTAATGCACAGATTGCACGAAAGCGTACTTCAAACAATTCTTTTCAATTTAAAAAAAATCAAAAAAGATAGGTTTAGGTCATCTTATGCATGACGTACATGGCGATTTTTCAAAACACCAAATATGGCCAATAAAAATTTAACAAAAAAACAAATCAATAAAAAATTATAAAAAAAATGGAAAGCGTGCTTCAGTGAGTTACAAATCTTTTCCCAAAAGGATTTAGAAAAATATGATTATTTAGATCAAAATATGGATGATGTACACGTGTATGGTATGGTAAAAAAAATGACTTTTAAATAGTGGTTTTTAGAAACGCCTATTGAAAATCAATTTGTATCATCTGGGTATTGAAATAAATTACATATTTGGAAACTAGGTCCTTCAAGTGCTACATTTTATGATTTGTGACTTTTTTCAAGATTCCATCTCTAAGTGCTTCAAATTTTAAGGTCAAATGTATTGAATTCTGAAAATCAAGGAAAACACTTCCACTAAATGGCCAAAAAGTGGATTCAACTTCTTGACAGCACCCTGTTCAAATATATAAATGTTGAATGTTTAGTTAGGTAAAGTATTATATTTATTTTATAATTTTACATATTTTAAAGAATGCAAGTTCTCATAGTGGAGGTTTTTTTCCAATTTTAATATATATCTAATTTTTGGTGTGATGTGCTTATTAACAAGTCTTGGCATAAAAAATGAATTTTAGCTTTAGTTAGAACTATAGATCTAAGAGATGTTCTTTCAAACTAAGTTAAAATTGAGCATACACTAAAATTTTTGGAATTGGAATTTGAGAGACCTTTCAATCCATTGTCAGACAAGTAGTAAATAAACATAGTCTAGATGCCATCTTTCTCCATGAAGTTAAAATCAATAGTAAATTCAACTAGAACTTTGGCTCTTCAAACAATTTGGAAAAGAAACCATGTTTGTTCATTCCAACCATCAAGAAGGTAAGGATGGTGTGGTGTTAGGTATTAGACCTTGGTTTGGTAAATTTATAATTTCATTAGGAGTTGACCTGACTTCATGTTGTGCCTAGTTTTTATGTCTAATTCAAGGCCGCACTATTGTATTTTGCTCCATATATGCCCCTAATGAATCCCATGAAAGAATGTTATTATTGGAATAAATGTGTAACAACCTACCTTTCATTGATTAGGGAATAGGTAGTGACTTTAATAGGTTGGAACACCTCTCATATCACAACCAATTTAGTAGCACCAAATATCTCAAGCTAAATTTTATGCTTGCTTACTTTGTCATAAAATTTTTGGTGTATTTGACTCTTTAAATGACCTTAAAGATTCTCAAATTTCTCTTTGGTTCTCATGCTCTAACTATTGTCAAGGCCATTACTGCAAGATTAGTTTTCTTGATCATTTCTATCTCTCCTCTTCAAATCCCTTTTCCCCTTCCAATTATGGTTTTCTTATTCTATAAGATATGGCAACCACCCTTTCTTATCATCTTACACTCAATTGTAATACCTCTCATCTTCTTAACAAATATTGTGTAGATGCTCTCATTATTATCTAGAATGAACAATCTCATTTGGGTCTTAATAAAAGTTGGAATCAATAGTGGGAGAAAGCCCTTACTCATTTATCTATTTTTCTTCATTCCTATGGCCACAAAATATCATGGAAAAGAAAAAGGAGTAAATGTACTTTCCAAGGACAACTTGAAAAAAGTAGGAAACTTTTGGTTGTCTCCCTTACTAACAACAACATCCAAAATTTGGTGGCAACAACTGAATATAATCTAAGGAAACTAGAGGTAAATAAAAGTAGAGATTGTATTAAATTGGATCAAAATGATGTTAAAGGCACCATTTTTTTTCAATTCCTAAGGCATAAAAATAAGCATATATATCAATTAAGGATATGAACAATCAACTTTATATCAATTCTAAAAGTATCTAAGAAAATTTTTGCACTCATTCTATAAGCTTTTTGCTAACAACTCTTAGAGATAGGAGATTATTGATGAAGTAGTTGGTAAATTTGTCCCATCCAAAATTGACAAGGAATATGATCAATAGTTTCATGATAGACACTTTATATGATCAAATAATTTGGCGTGGGTCTTCAACCCATGCCCCAATGAAAAACCCTAGAATAGATGGACTTCGATTGAATTCATTGTCATTATGGCCTTATATTTGAATGGATTTCTTTGCACTATATTAAGAAGATTATGAACATGATTATCTTTGACTTAACATTAACCAAAGGCTAATTATGTTTCTATGCAAAGGTAAAAGTGAAGATATAGCTTCATCATGGAGACCTATTACACTTTTGAATACTATATATAGCCATAGCTAAGATGCATCAAGTCTACTACTCAAGAGATTGCTCATCCAAAAGAAATTAGGTTATTGAGAGGAAGATTCATTCTAGATACTCTTATTCTAGCTTGAGAGTTAGTTGAATAGGAACAACAATATGCTCAATGTGATTTGTTAGTCAAAGTAGATTTTGATAAAATTTATGATAGAATTAGATGGCGATTCATTTATAAAATTCTCAAACAACTAGGATTTGGCTTTAAATAATTATTACACATATTCAAGTTCTCTTCAAGGATGCTAATGCACAATTGATCATCAACAATCTTGCTCCAAAGATATTTTTGGAAAAGATATCTACTAGCTCCATATTTACATATGCTCACAGCTAATGACCTTTGTTATCCTATATAACACATCAATCAACATAACATAATCAAAGGAATTTAATTTCCTAGTAATGTTATGGTGTTAAACTCCCATTTTGTTGATGATAACTAATGCTTTTCTTACAAAACATAGCTAAAGATATGTCTAATACCCTTAATATATCAGATGTGTATTGCACTATTTTAGGATCACAACTATCTATGAGCAAGAATAAAACACTTAATAGATTCCACAAGCCCTACACCAATGTGAAGTCCATTAGAATGTAAGTTTATTTATCATGGATCAATAAACATGTGTTATGTTTCTTGACATGGCTAAATGGACTATGAGATCGTTATAGGGATCAATGCCTTAGAAGGACCTTCTTTATTTCTAAATTCAAACAATGAAAAACTCTAAATATTGGAACTCTATTTAGTGGAAAGATAAAATGTTATAAGATCCTCACCTAAAATTATATGCTTTTGACTAAGTGAAGAGTCTTTGGAAATCTTTCCAAGTGGTTTCTGTAAATGGTAAAAAGTTACTTGAATTAACATGAAAAATATTACATTATATAGAAGTGCATAAAGCACTGTAGATATTAATTATCTACCTACCTACAGTTACTGTAGAAATAGTAACAGCTAAATAGACTAAACAAAATAACAGAACATTGACCATTAATAATAATAATAATATTCTAACACCCTCCCTTAATGGTCAATCTGTCAACAACACCAAGTTGCCCCCTAAATTTTACAAACTTATCCAGGCTCAGAGACTTGGCGAGAATATCTGTAGTCTGATCCACTGTTGGAACATACTGCAGCTAAATCGATCCGTCTTCTACCAACTTGCGGATGTAATGAAAATGAAGCTCGACATGCTTGGTACGTTCATGGAAGACTGGATTTTTGGCCAGTTTGAGCACCACTTGATTATCAGTGTACAAGGGAGAAGGTCCTGCTTGTGACATGTGCATGTCAAAAAGCATCCTACGAAGCCAAATTGCCTCACATGCTGCTTTAACGGTTCCTCGATACTCAGCTTCTGTCGAGGAAAGAGCCATTGCCTGTTGCTTCTTGCTGGTCCATGTTACAAAACCTGTACCCAAACTGAATACATACCCAAAAGTAGATTTTCTGTCATCCATTGAACCTGCCCAATCTGAGTTTGTGTAACCAATCAGCTTTGGATCCTTGCATTTGCCATAGAGAATGCCATAGTCGAAAGTGCCCTTAACATATCTCAGCACCTGCTTTGCTGCAATCCAATGATCAGCTTTTGGAGCTGTCATGAAGTGAGAAATGTAGCTCATTGCAAAACTGATGTCAGGTCTAGTGGCAGTGAGATAGATGAGACTACCCACTAGTTTCCTAAAAGTCATTTCATCGACTAGAGGTGAATCAGAGTTGGCTGACAACTTCAGCCCCTTCTCCATAGGTGTGGAGGTAGGTTTGCAATCCTGCATCTAGAAGCAGACTGCGAGCATACTTAGACTGAGAGATAAAAATACTATCAGTTGTCTGCCAAACCTCAATACCCAAACAGTAATGGAGAAGCCCCAAATATGTCATGTCAAAATTCTAACATGAGTCCTGTTTGATTGCTGCAATCAAATGTGTTGAACTGCCAGTAATGATCAAATCGTCAACATAGACAACAAGAAAGAGAATATCATCACTAGAGTGTTTGACATACAGAGTATTGTCAGAAGGGTTGCGTTGAAAACCATGATCAACCAAGTATTGATCAATCTTGATGTACCATGCACGGGGAGCCTATTTTAGTCCATAGAGCGCTTTCTCGAGTCTACACACCTGATGTTCTTTGCCGGCAACCTTGAAACCAGGAGGCTGTGTCATGTAGACTTCTTCCTGCAAATCACCGTTGAGGAAGGCACTCTTGACGTCCATCTGATGAACTATTCATCCAAATTGGGCTGCACTAGCAAGAAGAAGACGAATTGTGCTCATCTTGGCAGTAGGAGCAAAAGTCTCCTCGTAGTCAATGCCCTCCCGCTATGTGAATCCCCGAGCAACCAATCTGGCCATGTAGTTATCCAAAGTACCATCGGCATGATACTTGACCTTGTAAACCCATTTGTAGCTGATAGGTTTCTTCCCAGGAGGAAGATCAGAAAGAACCCAAGTGTTATTCTTCAAAAGACTATGATATTTTGTCGCCATAGCCTTTTCCCACTCTAGAATTCCTTTGGCCTCTCAAAATGTTTGAGGCTCATAGATGTTGTGGATGTTGGCCATAAGAGCGAAGTTGACTGTGTGTAGCTGCTTGCTCTTGCTACGAGTGGATCTGCCCTCAATGAGTTCATCATCATGAAGATCGCCGATTGTCTTGGCCCACCACTTAGGCCGACGAGTAAAGTACCAACATCTCAAATAGGAGTAACAACATCTCCTGGGATTTCTGGAACAAAGTCATCTGGATGTGAGTCCTGAGGAAAGTCAGGTAGTGCAAGATCATGATCAGTAGACTCCTCATCTTCAAAGTCAGAAGGCTTTGAAGCCCTCCCGTCATGGGAACCAAGAGGAAGATGAACTCTCTCATCAGGGACCTTCTTAGGTTGATCCGCAGGACTGGTGGTAGGAACAAATGGACCTGTAGTCTCATCAATCACAACATCACGACTGAATATGAGATGATCTGTCTCCACATCAACCAACCTGTAGGCTTTGTGATTGTCACTGTAGCCAGTAAACATAAGTATCTGGCTCTTGGAGTCCAACTTGGCACATTTGGCATCTGGAATCCATACCTGAGCGGTAGAACCGAAGACTTTCAGATGGACCACCTTAGGCTTACGTCCTGACCAGGCTTCTTCAGGAGTCATCATCTTAACAGCATGTGTAGGTGACCGATTCAGGAGGTAGATTGTAGTATAAACTGCTTCAGCCCATTATTTCTTAGGTACATTTCTGTACTCGAGCATAGAATGAGCCATTTTAGTAATGGTGCGATTCCTACGTTCAACGACACCATTCTGCTAAGGGGTGTAGGGTGTGGTAAGTTGGCGCTTAATGTTGTGTGCAGCACAAAAAGAAGAGAAGTCAGCTGAACAAAACTCCCCCCATTATCTGACCTTAGAGTAACAATGTGAGAACCAGATTCCTTCTCAACTAAGGCTTGAAACTGCTGAAATGTGTTGAACACATCTGATTTATGTTTCAAAAAATACACCCACATTTTCTGACTGAAATCATCAACAAACAATAAAAAGTACCTGGACCCAGTAACAGAAGGAGTGTTCATCGGTCCACATACATCAGCGTGAACCAGTTGAAGTACCTTGGAGGCTCGCTGAGAATCATCATTCGAGAATGGTGTCCAATGCTGCTTGCCAGCTTGACAGGCTCCACAAACTCCATGATTTTGAGTTTGGATCTTAGGTAAACTAGCAACCAAACCCTCCTGAGACAGTTGAGAGAGGTAGTGCACATTCAAGTGCCCATAACGTTGGTGCCAAAGTTGCTGATGGAAGTGCTCCTAGTAGCCAAAGCGTGCTCTTGAGAATCACCAAAATCAGTAAGTCTATACAGACCATGATCCTCAAATCCCAATGCAATTGTAGTACGAGTCCCCTAATCAACGATGCTGCAAGTGGATGAACTGAAAACAACATCTAACTGGGGAGAATGCCGCATGATTTGACTGACGAAGAGGAGATTATGTTCCATTCCTGGAACATAGTAGACATCGAGAAAGAGTAAATTTCTTCCTCCTGAGTGAATCTAGACAGTGCTCTTACTAGCAACTGTGTACTCTTCACCTTCTCCAAAAATGACTGAATCAGAGAAGGGTTTGAACTTTGTGAACCAATCTCGACGATGAGTAAAATGCCGCAATGCCCTTGAATCGATATACCAGGCAAAAGAATGTATCGGATCTGCAGTTCTCTTGGCCATAAACGCATGGAATGCAGACTCTTTCTCCTCAGTGTGCTCGGCGACATGTGCCTTTTGTTGAGACCCTCCCTGCTTCTTTTGTTGAGAAGCCAGCCGAGTGTGACAATCAGCCTTAATGTGACCGTATTTATGGCAATAATTGCACTGAATGTTCTTCTTCTTGTTGTCTTGAGAAGAACTAGAGCCTTTCGGCTAAGAAGATTGAGCCTTCCCTTTGTTCTTAGCAGAAGATTTGGCAGAGAACACTTGTTCTGTGGAGGACGAAATGGCATTGCTTCCAAACTGTTGTCTCCAACGATCCTATTGTAGAAGCTTGTTACACAAGTCTAGAAACTTCAAGTCAACGTTTGTTGAAGTAATATTTAGCGTCTCAATGAAATGCTCGTAAGACTTTGCAAAATTTTCAGAGTAATGACGACCATGTCCTCTTCCTCCATCTTTCAACCGATAGCTTCTAGTTGGTCTCAAATCTCCTTGATCTTTGTTAGATGCTCTTGGAGAGTGGTGTTCTTCTCATCCATCATTATCGAAAAAAGCATGTTCTTAAGAAAGAACACACGACTCTTATCTGACGTTTCATGGAGATCCTTCAAGGTCGTCCAGACTTCAGCAACTGTTTTGCCTGACGACACTTGGGGGAACTGGTCGTCAATGACTAAAAGCTTGATGAGCATGACGGCTTCATGATTGCATTCATCCCATTTATCCTAGTCTTTTCTGGTTACAGTGGGACGAGATGAGTTCCCCAAGACGACTTGATCGAGACAACGATATTCAAAGATCATGAGCATGCGCTGCTTCTAGGTGTTGTAATTCTTCCCATTGAACTTTTGGCTGCTTTCGAGCATTATGTTCGTCAGAGATGCCATCACGTACCTCTTGGTCAAACTGGTGACGACAAAATAATGCACAGAAAACATAAATATAGAAAACCTAGTATGGATTTTGAGGTTTTATTGAAAACCCAGAAAAGATAAATAAAAACCTAGAAGATTCAAGGAATACCTAGAAAATTTTGACCACAAATTTTGAGGCACAGAAAATGAGGTACCTAGAAAAAATGGACGACGACCTAGTTGAGATCTCAAAAAACCTAGAAGGAATCTGCGATCAGAAAAAAAAAATTGACTTCAAACTGAGGATCAAAACCCTAGTCGAGTTTGCAAAAAACCCTAGGCGGCCATGGATGATCCAGAAAGCTCACAAAAAAACCAGAAATCTTCAAGCTGCTAGAAATCCAAAGAGATCTTTTGTAAATTGCGGGTAAAACAAGAGGGTCGCGGCTTCAAACAAAGCACATAAATCACGTCCACAAGGAAGAGAAGCCGCGTGGCCACAAGCAGAAGAAAGACGCAGATTTTAAAAAAAAAAACACGCCCAGAGAACAGGTAAAAAATTGCGGCCAAAGGTGAGAAAACGCGTTCAAAAAATCTAAAAATTGCGGCTAAAAAAATGATTTTAACTGAAAAACGCACGAGAAAGAAGGCCCTTAGTCGCGCGACCAGAAGATCCTGCCCATAAAAGAAAAACCAGAGAAAAATTGCGCAGGTAGGGCAAGAAAAAACGTGACCTTTAGCAATAAAAAATGCTAGTAAAAGCTTTTTTTTAAAAATGCGTCCTGTTAAAAAATGCACAAATCAAAAACTTGGGTGAAAGAGGACACGCGACCAGGAACAAAGGAAGACACAGGCCAAGAAAAAAATGCAATTTTTTTCCTTGCACAAAGCCCTCCCGGAAACCCTAGAGGCAAAAACTCAAATTACGGCTGCAAACAGGCCCACGAATTTTTAGGGTTTTCTCCCTTACTGCTCTGATACCATGTAAATGGTAAAAAGTTACTTGAATTAACATGAAAAAGATTACATTATATAGAAGTGCATAAAGCACTGTAGATATTAATTATCTACCTACCTATAGTTACTGTAGAAACAGTAACAACTAAATAGACTAAACAAAACAACAGAACATTGACCATTAATAATAATAATAATATTCGAACAGTTTCGTCTCTCTTAAATTTTGGAAAAATTGTCCTCTTAACAATTGGTTTGAGTTTTCCTTCTTATTTTGTGTGGTAGAACAAAATAATTCAACTAAATGAAAAACCACTTGCTTAAGAAAATGTATAAGGGGTAAAACTATTGTTTAGAAAAGGTGTGCAAACTTTGTTGATTTATGGGACCTTCCTACCATGTCTTGGAAGGATGATCATTGCCTAAAATTAGAATTCAACCTTTCTAATATGTAGTTGTAAACTATCTACATGGTGCAAGAGATTGTCTAAATTAAAATCTCCATGAATTTAATGTATTGTCTTTGAAAATTATTGTTGACACATTAGTTGTAGTATTCAACATTTCCTTGTCAAACCTATGTTTCAAAAACTTCTTCCCTCATTCAAGATTGATGATAAATTTAATTTAAAGTGGAAATACTCCTTTCTATCCAATAAATGGTATAAGATAAGTTATGCTATTTGCAAATTTCAAAGGCTACTACTCAAGCTCAATTTATGACTCGGAAACTTCTCCACTAATGGATGCCTCTTTCAAATTTCTTTTGCTTCATTCAATTGGTCTCTTTATATGTCCATTCCACAAAAAACAAAGAATCTACCAAATATATGTTCTAGTTTTCTTCACAATTTTATCCCCTTTGGAAATTTATAAATTCCAATATATACTTGCTACTTTCTCTAGGTATATTACATGGAAATGTGCATTATTAGGAATAAATACCTCTTGTAATATCATCTTTAAAACATGTCATTAGGTAATCCTTTTCTTCATTTGGAAGAAACAATGTGCTACCATGTTTTATAACAAAATTTTAACTCTTGGAATTGCAATGGTAGAAATGTTATCCAATATTCTTTCTAGATTGTTACTCTTGAAAATACTATATTTGGTACCTTTCAAAATGATTTAGATCTCAAACAAATAGAAGACACTTCAAATTAGCTAAACACTATTGTTAAAAATCAAAGTTATATGACCAAAATAATTGATGAAATCACCAAGAATTTAGACTTCCCATCTTCAAGTTTTCTACAATTTGAGTGTTTATAATAGTGTTATGATGTTGGTTTTATTCCAAATAGTTCATCTTGTTTTAGAGATGTTGTGGATCCTAGTTAGCTCTTTAGCATTACGGATGAAAAAGTTAAAAGAAGGAACTTCATTTACATAATTGTGTGCCTACCAAATGCATGTTAGTGTTAGGAAAATTACCAAGTTGATCAAACCATTTTGTACAACCCCATGAGACAAAAGCACGCACACAAGCTTACAAAATAACCATAATGCAAAGATAAAAAAAACATACCACAAAATTACACAAAATCTACCCTAGGAAAACTCTCAAAATAGAAAAATCCAACCTCCAAAAGAATCCACGCTCAATGTATCATTCAACAATGAAAATATTGCAATGTACTTACATAGTCTACGAATAATTTAGAATCATTAATCTCCTCCAATGCATCCTCCATGTGTCCAAACATGTAACCAGACATCTCATGCCACACTTTACATATGCACTTTACAAGAGAGCTCAGTACAAATGATAGACCAATGAATTAGCCAACACACCAACTAGCGAACTCCAACCATTAAACATGTGATTTATTTAACAGAATCAAGCCCACAAAAAACAACGAAGTGGTAAAGGTAAAACCATGAGTGCATTAAACCATTGACCCCAACATTTACTTTTTGGTACTAATTTTTTCAATATTATTTTTTTCCATGTGCAACCCACACATAAAATATCTAACCAATGTCACATACAACTTTACAAGTGAACCCAAATAAATATTTAATGTGGGTGAACACATCTCCTAAAGATGCACCATAGATGAATATTTATTTTACATAATTAAAATAATTTTATTCTTGTGCAAGGTATACAACACCCTTTTCTTAACATTCTCCCACTTGTTGCATGCATTACATAAGGTTTAACTAATGAAATACATCATCATAGTCATCCATGAAATTGCATGAATATCTAGCATGCTCTTGTGCTCCATCAAGATGCCTACAATAACATCCAATGTGACCGCCATCTCAAGCAACAACTCTCATCCTCCAACATGTCGCCTATGGAAGAAAAGGAAAATGAAAAGGTGAAGATGCACCAATCCAAAAAACATAAGCCTTAAGTCCAAATGATAATAAATGACAAAAGCTACTACTAAGGGAACAACCCAATTGGTTGAAAATAGCAACCACAACAAATGCTAATTCATTTGATCAACCATACCTCTAAGGTATATCCAAACATCAATAGAACTCATGCCAACAACATATGCAACCCATAAGCCACAATCATGAGCTCTTTGTATAAAACCTATCAGTGAAGAATATACACATATAGGAACTCCCACTACATGGGTAATTCCAAAAATGAAAATAGATCAAGGCATACCAAGTCTACCAATCAACACTCATACTAAGATGTGGCTCATAATCAAACAATTTAGTAACAAAGAATGATCACAATGATTGACACATGCAACAAAAATTGTTGCATAATCTCTCACAAGTCACCATAACTCTTCCTAGTCTACCACACAAAACCATGTGAATCATGATCCTCCAAGAAGTAGCCATAGAAAAAAGGAGAGAAAACCTATAAACCATATCACATAATATGTCCTACCAACTCCTCAAAGTGCTAAGTCGTGCCAAGTAAGATATTCAGAACCCCAATTGAAAATCCTTTACACCCAACTGATCAATCTCATAGATAAAAAAAATATGTGTATCACATATAATCAACATGGATGTAAGCCTCTCTAACCAAGGGAGATCAAGCTCAAATCCATTCCCTAATCAAGAATAAGCCTAACAACATCTCCTAAACTACCTCATAAATGACATCATAAATCAAACTCATATGCACAAATAGAAAAATATACCTAACACTCCTCAATTTTACCCTCTAGAACTAGCAAGCATAGATAAAGATCCATATACATGAGAAGAAAAAATATAAAACATATTATATATGAAAGTAATGTGGAATTTAATAACTATTAGATGATTATCTTCCAAGTAGACCAAGAGTACGGAATGAGATTTCTCTTCTAGGATACACCAAGCCACCATGAATCTCTCGAGGAACAATCTCCTCAATAGGTCCATCATGAACTCGCATCCATATCAAGGTGAAGGCTTCTCAAACTTCTTGATGAAACCTCCAAATACTAACCATCTCAACAAGTGTCTCTAAACTCAATAGAACTCTAGCCTCACCCATATCTCCAAGTATCCATGAGTGCTTCCAATTGTTGACATTTTGTATTCCCCTTGTTTTCCCAATAATGATAACTGGTCTGAGATATTCTATGTGGGTCATCAAGGCATTTGTGCCTCTCAATTGTGGGCTTATTTCCCTCACCTTAGTTAATTGTCCAATTTTAAAGCCCCAAAATTAGCTATGTTAAAAGAGGAGGTTGTCAACACTTTCATGTTGATTGGGAACCTTAGGAACCTCAATGAGTTCCTAGTTCCCATTCCACCCACGACACACAAGGAAGAAATAAAAAATTTAAAGGCCCAACAGATAAAGGTACGTGACATACCATTTTCCCAACCCTCGACAAGGAAAAAGGTGTGGAGGGGGTTGTGAAATTTTAATTTTTCTTCCTTCACACAATCATGCTCGACCTCATTCCTGAGCCCCAATGAGTTTCAAAATGGATAAGTAGAAATAAAAGGAAGGAGAAGCCCTATGCATGGGAAAAATCACACTACACCCTAAAAAACATGTTATTTATGCACCTTTTCTCCTCTGCACCCTCATAAATGTTGTGACACCTTTCTCATCTACCCAATCTCGAGTTATGAAACTACATGGATAATCTTAAATGTGTTTCCATAGTTTCCAAGTAGAGTTGCAGAAACCCATGCTTCATTTATTCATCTACAAGTCCTCTTTTGTCAGATGACCATGACTAGGTCGCATTTTTTATTGTTTTGCAAAGGATTTTCTACAACTAACACTCTTTTTCATAACTGGAGGTGTTAGCAGGGGTGTTGGGATTATTTTTCATGTCTGTAAATTGTATTTCTTTTGCAAACATGTTAGGATTATAGTTGGAATTGGTTAGGGCTTCTCTTCCTTCCATGCCACCTTTTTTCTTTACACCTATTGGGCATAAAAGGATGTTATCATTCATTGTAAAGGGGTTATTCTTCCTTTTTTCTTATGAAGAGCTTTGCAACTCTGTAACTCCACTTTTGTAAAATAAGCTTCATGCCTTTGAATGAATGAAGATTGTTGTTTTCACCTCTTCTCACTTCTTACACTTTGTGTGAAGGTTATTTACCTTTGTGTTTAAATGATTATTTGTCACCTTCCATGTTTCTATGTTGTGTTAAACATGTTTGCAAGAGTTGATTGTGGATATTATTTTTCCCTTTTAGTACTTATCAAGCCCTAACCTCCATACACACCTATGGGAGCTGATATAATAGAGATGTACATGTGAGTTCTCAGAGCAATCTATTCACTTCTCTATGTTGTAGTGTATAGGAAGAAACCCTTAATCTTGGTGCATCACCACTCTTTCATTTTTGTATTTCTCTCTTCCCTTTTCCCTCTTGAAGCTGATAAAATAGGGTTAGTTTTAGAGTTAGTCAATGTTGGGTTGAACCAACATTGTTGCACTTAGGTTAGAAAGGAAGTCAATCTTCTCTAGAGGTTTGATCTCAACTACAAGGTCTCACACTTTGAGATCAATCCCATGTTTCATTGGAATGTTGAATTGTTGGTTCAATAGAGTGCAATCCCACATGACAACACTGATCAATCAATCCATTTTAAAATCCAAATGTAACACCACACTCTCATGAAGTTCCCAAGCACATGACCAATGTACTCAATACCAAGAGAACTATCTAGACCACTTTCAAAGCTCTAATTACATGTCTACATAATCAAGGAACACATCATGACATCATGATCTAGGGTAAAAATACAAAGTTGTGTCAGACTTTCAGCCAACTTCTTAGCACAATTGAATTTAAGTATTTCTACCTAAAAATCAATTTTGGTCAAACAAACAATTTAGCTAGATTCATTATAGCTAAGTTAGATATGGCCACAAATCTTCCAAATAAAAGTGTTCACTAAATGCATATGTAGCACCACTTTGAGAGCAATTTACCAAAAAAATAAAATTATTTAAAAAACTTGATGTTTCAACAACTCCTACACATGTAAATAATATTTTTTAAAAATAATAAAATACCTTTTTTAGATCTATAAGTAATTTTCAAATATATATAGCTTTTAATATTTAAATTATTTTTTTATTTTTTATTTTTTAGTTTTTACTAAAAGTAGGTTATCAACACCAAAATATAAGGATGACTATCTTATCAAGAAAAAATATTAAAATTTAATATAAAAATTTGAAAAAATATGATGTACTAGATAAGATTTTATGGCTAGAAGGTATAATTTTTTTATATTTTGGATAAATAGTTAAGACAAAAGGAGACGTCCCATGAGAACAGTTGTGTTTTCAATTGTGAAGGAGGGGATTCACTACTCCCAAGTCCCAAGACAAATAGGGTCTAAAGGGAGCAAATTTCCCTTGGTCACCTCAATGACACAAGCTCGAAAGACAGGGTAGAAAACGAAGGAAAATATAGACTATGTTTTTGGGTTTTTAGGATGGAGGACTTCAAAAATTAGGTGAACGAACCACAAAGGTCTCAACAAACAAATTGGTATACTCTTGACTAGAGGACGTTAGTGCGGGTGACTGACAATAGCACGGTGTGTTGTCGTCTCAGGGATGTGTTAGCGTCTTGTACAAACAAAGAGTAGAATCTGTAACTAGAAACACTTGGGACCTGCTAGCAACTCAAATATTGGAATCCAATATTTTTAGAGAAATAATAATAGAATACCAGAAATACGTGAAAATTAAATAGGTACAACAAGAAGAATACCTTAAATGACAAATAAACTAACTATGAATAAAAGGACAAGTAGAAGGAAGAAATATGCAACTCATAGTAGGTCCAACCTCCCACAAAATCCTCACGTCTGAGATCCTACACACACGAAAATGAGAAAATGTTGAGGTTGCTTTTCGAGGCTTGCCTCAGTCAAACCCCTGCTTTGGTGTTTCCACCTCCATGGACAATGAGATAGACCACCATGTAGAAATAATGATAAAGAAAGTAAGAGACAAGATGTATAGAAATGCAACGACAATCAATATGCTAACTATAAAGATGATAATGCAATAAGATAAAGATTACCCTCCCTACTACAAGCTTGGAGAAGCCAAGAGGAAGGATGAGAGCTTTGAGGATACAAGACGATTGTGCAAGAGTGATGTAGAGCTTGAAACCTACAAGAACAATGGTCTAGAGAGAATGGAAGAGTGATGGAGCAAGAATGAAGTAGAAGAATGAGAATCTCATTAAATGGAATGAGAATGTAGGTTCAAAATGGAGGTTTGGAGGAAAAATAGTTGTTTTCAAGCAGATCTATAGTTGCAAGGGGTGTTACACTTCGCGAGTGATAGGAAATGTAATGTCCCAATGTCCATTGACCTAAAATTCTATTAGGGATGTTCGCGCGACGCGCAAATGTCTACGTGGCGTAGAAGCATCCTAGCTGAAATTCCCCCAATGATAGAAAATGATAAGGTACATATGGGACAAAAGGCTTAGAGCGACAGGATTTAGCATTATCGATTTATAAGGTTAAAGTAAGGGTGGTGTTATGGGAAATCATAGTAGGGTGCAATTTTATGACATAACATTTTTCCCCCACTTTAGCAAGCATATATGCTAAAGCATGTGCGAGCTAAAGTAGAAAGAGATTGAAGAGAATATACTGAAAACAAAGAGGAAGCACCAATTTGATCTAGTATACCTAATGTGAAAGGAGCTTCACCAGACTGTGAAGAGGACACAGGTCTTCGATCTTGCAAAGCCAACTGCAATCTTACCACAAACATGTTAGTTGTAGACAAACATGTTAGGATAAAAAGAAAAAAATAATAGAAATGATAAAAACTTCCATAAACACAAGACAAGAAAATCTGGTCAGATAAAGATAGCACTGATAGGTATGGCTAGCATGGCTAGAGTCCATACGACAAGCATATAGGCTTGTTGTTGTTGCAAACTGCATTGTAGGATAGTCACATACAAGACAAGGCATGTCTAATCAGGTTGCCCCCAAGATGAATGCCAAGATATAAGACATCAAGGCATCAAAACATAAGACATCAATGAATCCTTTTGAAAGATATTTTGAAATATATTTTCATCAAGGGATTCTTTCATCGAGGAATCCTTTTGAAAGAATACACCTTTTTGAAAATTAAGCAGATATGAGAGCCCCCCTTAGAATGATGTGTGTTATGCAAAGGAGCACATGCCATTCTAAGGAGAGAAGAGAAAGACAAGAGATGTCATGGAATGAGATACATGGTGAGATGTATTCATGGGATGTTTTCACACACACGAGTGACAACACATGAAAACCACAACATCACGAAGTAGAAAAACAAAGATGAAGAAATCAAGAGCATAGGAGGATATGATTATTCAAGGTCAAAACTTCTCATAGATATAGATAGATAGATAGATATAATATATGTAGGAACTATCATCACCCCTCAAATTTATCAGAACACGAAGAAGAGCATATGAAGATAAAAAAAAAAAAAAATCAGGTCAACATGGAAGAGGCCTAAATGCCTCGACACTTTGCATCATCCTTAAAGTGAAAATTTAAGATTATGACATAGATAATAATGATGGAACAAATAGAAGAAGATTACGATAGAGTATCTCTCTTGTATTGAAGCACCGACAAGGGAAGTAAGGGTCCTCCAGACGAGAGCACAAATAGACAAGCACAAGGGAATACAAATGATCACAAAAAACTAATCTAAAGATGTAGAAGAGAGTGCCACTCTAATCTAAATTGATCAACAGGTCATCCTACTCCCAATTTAGATTAGTGTAAGGGGAGGGAGTGTCGACCTCCTACAATGATCTCATAACTAAGCCTTTACAACCTTGATTCAGAGACTAGACATCTAACCTGAATAGCCATTCAATCATCATGAAGGTGCATTTAACTTGTCAACCCGGGGACATGAACTTGAAATGGGTCAGCATTGTATGTGCACTAGGGGCTCAAGTAGTCATTGCATTCTACAGCTAAGAAACACAATGCTAAAAGTAAATTGCTCAAAAGGAAATAAAGAAAATGTTGAATATCCACCAATAACTATACTTATGTTGAAATGTGTGCAAAAATAAAGATCTAGGCGACAAACAAGAAACTACTCAGTCTACTTTGGCTGCAGGAACAAACACAATGGACTTCTAGTGGCTACAGGAATAGCCAATGCTAGATTTCAAACTAAGTATCAAACAAGTAATACTAAGCTAATGCTAAACTAAGAGAATGAATTACTCACCAAGTGGGCCCCCTTGGATAAGTATCCTCTAAACTAACAAGAACTCAAATGCTTGAACTCATAACTTTATTTTATTCACTGTAAATCATGCATATAAAGAGTAATGTATCTGTATCACTAAAAATGAGAGTGAGAGTACAATGTCAAATCACGCAACCTACCGAAGAAGGAGCATCAAATTATTATTTATACTACATCTAAACAAGGTAGTCAACTCCACAACTGAGAGGACGTCATTTAGGGAAAGCAGGGGAAAGTGGAGCAATGGCGTTTATGCATGCATGGAATCTAGTCAAACATGCAAGTCAAGTGTAGATACAACACAATAGTAATGCCCATACATGCTCGATCATTAAGGTCCATTGCAAGGTGGTTACATTTAAATGCATGAAGAATCTTTGTTGCCAGTTTCCTTTGACTTGGAGCGATATCTCCGCTGGACGTTATGGTGCATGCCTAGTTGTCAGTGTCTTCCATAACTTGGTGTATTAAGTTTGCAAGCCAAGGTTAGTATGCATAATAACTACACATCAATAACCACTCAAAGAAACATTCATTAATCTCATGCAAAATCAATATAGATGACCCACATATTATGCCAAATATCATTAACACTTGCAGAGATAGGGTAATGTCAAATGCCAATGGTTTGAGGGAAACATTAAGCCAATACCAACACTTAAGCATTAAATTCCATGACATCTATGAGCAAATAGACTATAGATTCTACCTAAAACTAGACCAAAAACTAGGCTCATCGCTCCCCCCAACCTAACGTCTTGATGGTCCTCCAACAGGGAAAGAGTTGTTCTTCTGCCTGGTCAAAGCACTAAAATTTGTAACTGAGAGTTGTTTGACATCAGTGGCTGCAGTACATAAGTCAGGATCCCAATAGAATCCTCCCAATCTGTCAAACCTGTCCCATCTCTACCTTTCTGCGGCAATATCACTCTGGTAGAATTTGAAATTTGGCATGAGCCACATGAACATGGGTGGCTGAATAGTAAGGGGAAGCCAATGTCATCCCTGATTTCTCCCAATCTGAATATGTCTCTCAATTCTTTTTAATGTTGCAGCATAATTGTGGATGGAATGAGGCTCGACCTGTTTCAGCTCATTAGTCAAACTAATCCATCTCTGAGATAAACATCTCCTCACAATTTCCTCTTTTGTTGTTGTCTTTACCTCATACTCAGTGTAAACTGCCTCAATCCAAGGCATAATCCTATTGCCAAAACTTGGTCTAAGCAACATTCTATGCCATTCTTTGTAAATATTTCTTGGGTTACTTGATTCAGCTCTAACAAGCATAGGGATATCAGAGTCCAATTTTTTATAAGCACCATGTTGTTGTCCCCAACTAATCTCACTTTGCACCCAAGACATGAATTCTCTCAATTGAACATCTCTAACATATAGCAACAGGTTCCAATCATGGTCTTTTGGGACAACATAATTATGCAAATAAAATTCACATAGCAAATTCTTCAATTCAGGGGAGGCAATCCTATAAGCATTGAAAAATTCCATAGGGGCATCAATAGAAGGATTCAAACCCGAGGCAAGTCTTTACATCTTAAAAGAGAGATACTTCTCTTTTAGGGGCAAAGCATATACCCTCAGGGGTTCTCTACATTCCAGAATCTTTGGCACCAAAGTTGCCATATCATCTACCCTTTGCTTCAAGGTAGCAATTTCTGCATCTTTTTCCTCAATCTCTTCATCCTTCTTTTGAATTTCTTCGTTCAGCGTCCATTTTTCTTTTTTCCATTCTTCCTCCCTTCTTTGTATCTCTTTCCATAGATTCAAAATTGTTGCATGTACTGTAAAACTAGGAGGATTATGAATGCCTACCAATTTTTTTTGTTGATGACTACTCCTCATATGGTTCATTTGTATGGACTCACGTTGTCTAGTTATCTCTGGCTGTAAGGGTATTCTTTCTTCTTCATATTGTTGCAGGGAATCTTGTTTGTACGAGAACTCCTACTCCAGTTCTGGATGTTGTTGCAGGATTTCATGTTGTAGGACCTCTTGGTCATGCTGCAGGAAGTCCTGATTTTCCTCCAATTCTTCTGCAATGCTAGCAAGATCGGCCAATGTTATGTTTTTTGCTCTTTTAAATATTTCTTCTTCTTTTTCAACATGCTCCTACTCCATTGGAGCTTCAAGATCCTCATGTGAGGTCTCACCAAGTTTAGGGCTTTCATATAGAGGCGTACCAATTGCAAGCTCGACTGGTCTTGATTTTCTGGGAGGTCTTTCATGTTTTCCTTTGGCTGTAGGATGAATAGTATCAACCTTCCTCTTCTTAGAACTTGACACTTTTATTTCTGCAGGCTGTGTTTTAGCCTTCCCTTTTCTCATTTCTATCTCTCTTTGTTGTTCCCTAGTTTTCATGAGGGTTTCAAGTGGAACTTCATCATCAGAATCCAAGGAAGAGCTTTCTTTTACTGAGTGCTCTGTTTCAGAAGAAATAATTTCTATGCTTTCCTCTACTGCGAGAGGATTCATGTTAGATCCAACACCAAAGGTTGAAGCACTAGAAATGGCTTTAGTCGTGCTTACTCTCCTGCTAGATCTACGGGATCGAGGTATAGCCCTAGGTGGCAAATGCTCAACATTGACAAACTCCTCCTGGCGATAATCTTGATCAACCTTAATAAACTCTTCCCAATTCATTCCAGAAACATCACGCAGATGTTTTTCAACTAGCAATTTAATCAAGAAATGATGGGAAACAGAATTATCCTACCTTTCTGGGCCTCGACCACCATGATTGAGAGAAGATTGTACAACACATTGGGCACATTTATCTTCCTCCCGTGCCTCATGTGATTCAAAAGCTTGAAATGGACATAATGCAAATTTGATTGGCAACCCTCACAAGTGATGTATTTGATGACATACACAACTATCTGCTTCCATGGCTCAAGTAGAGACATTCTTTTTGTACCGTGCTTGTCTATGCTAAATGGGGGGTCGTTTGGTTCTGCGAATTCAACCTTGGCTGACCTGGCATCTCTAGAAATAGGGTAATTTTCATCATCAACAAGTAACCTTGTAACCTCTACAATTCTTTCCTCTGTTGCCACAATTTCTAACCCTTTTACTATGGATTTTCCTTCTAAAAATGTGTGGGAAAATTCAATGGCAATGCCTTCATCAAAACCATCCAACTTCAAAAAGTAATCTATCTATCCACAATTTTGAAATTCGGCCAGACATTGTGCATCCTGTAGTAAAATATCATGCACCGTGGGTTCATTTTGAACTAACGCACCTCCCATTGTCTGTAATCAAACAAATGCTCTGCAACTTCTTTTCCTGCAATTCCCCTTCTGAAAATCAAATGCACTTCCCTGCAGTGCCTGCTAGATTATAGTGCCAACATCGACTGAATTTCCTTTCTTTTGTTTTTCCTTTTTGCTTGCAACTTTAAGATTATGATAGGGAAATAATAGCAAGAAAATGAGTGATAAAGGGAAATTATGATAGGAAGAAATGACGGCTGCAATTATTGTCACTTCACACATGCAATCAACTCATTTTAAAATTTCTAACGCAACCTAATATTGTTTGACACATGGACAATAAAATATTTGCATCTTTTTCATTCCCCTCCCCCCAACCTAAATTTGGACGTGTCCACATTTATGCGAATACCTATACTAACGTACAATGATTAAATGAACGTACTTAAAAGATGATTAAAGATAGCAATTAATGCACACATACTTGAATGTGTGGAAGATTTATTGCAAAGATCGCGAATAAAGTAACACTCACCTTGTTGGAAAATGAATTGAGAAATAAATGAGGATGGGGTGGAATGAGGTGAGGTGGAATGAAGTGATGGAAGAGAGAGAAAGGTGGTAATGGATGGATGGATGGGTGGATGATGAAGAAATGGACTTCCACGTAAGTGAAAGTCTTTATTATGGAAAGTATGTACCTCAATTAGGCTGAAGGAGGGACACTAGGTCCACCACCTTCGGCTGCAAGAAGCTCTGAGTGTTGGGTGAATTGTTGCAGGAACTCTTCTTTAGAAGTTGGCTTATGATATAATATAAGGCGATGACCGTTGACAAGTAATTTGAACCTGACAGGGTCAATGGTAGTAAGTTAAATGGCTCCATTGGGAAAGACCTCAGCAACTTTGTATGGTCCTAGCCACCTTGTCTACAATTTTCCTGCATTGTCCTAGTATCTTGAATCATAGAGCAAGGCCCAATCTCCTAGCTTGAACTTCTTGTCCTTGATAAATCTATCATGCCACTTGATTCTTTGATTCTACACTACTTTTGTATGTTTTAGGGATGCTCTTCTTATTTCATCCAAAAGATTTAGTTGCATAATTCTTTCTCTTTGTGCTTTAGAAATGTCCATCCCTAAATCCATTGCAGTTCGTAGAGTTTTATGTTCAAATTCAATTGGCATCATAGTTGTCTTTCCATACAACTCAAATGGGGTGAAGCTTGTAGTTGTTTTCCATGTCCTATAGGCCCAAATAGCTTCGGGTAATATGTTTGCCCAATATTTCCTATGGATAGCTACTGTTTTAGTTAGAATGGCTTCAATTTCTGTGTTTGTCACCTCAACTTGGCCATTAGCCTGGGGGTGATAAGGTGTAGAATTTTGGTGCATTATATTGTACTCACTCACTAGTGTTGCAACAAGAGTTGATGTGAATTGTGGTTCTTGATCAGTCACTATTTCTCTTGGAACTCCATATCTTGTGAAAATCTCTTCATAAAGAAACTATGCAACCTTGTTATCCCTTGCATGCTTCATGGCCTTAACTTCTACCTATTTTGTTACATAATCAATGCATACCAATATATAAGACTTACCATTTGATGGAGGGTCAATTGGTCCCAAAAAATTTAATCCCCACTTGTCAAAGGGAGTGATTACTAACTCAGGGAACAGTGGCATCTTATCATAATTGGTTGGTCTGCCCATTCTTTGACATCTATCACATTTTTTGGTATACCTTCCTGAATCCTTGTGGAGTGTTGGTCAATAGTACCTTGTGTTCAAGATCTTTATTGTTGTCCTTTTGGCTGCAAAGTGTCCTCCACATGGTTCATTATGACATGCATACAAAATGTCATATGTCTCATTTTCTCTCACACATCTTCTCATGACATGGTTAGGGACAGTATAAAACAAACATCCAACAATCCAAGAGAAAAGAAAGGATTTTTCAATGAGTGCCCTTTTCTCTTTTGGGTAGAAGTGAGGAGGAACTCTACCTATAACCAAGTAGTTGGCTATGTCAACATACCAGGGTATTTGTACACTGAGAGAGAATAGATGCTCATCAGGCAAAGAGTCATATATGGGATGATTGTCTTTTGATGTAGTTAGCCTTGAGAGAAAATCTGCAACAACATTATCCTTCCCTAGCTTATCTACAATGGTTATATCGAACTCCTGCATCAACAATAACCATCTTGCCAATCTACCTGTGATCAAGGTTTTATTCATGATATATCTAATGGCTGCATGATCAGTGTACACAAATATTTGGTAGCCCGTTATGTAATGTCTAAATTTGTTCAGTGCATAGACTACTGCCAGCATCTCTTTCTCTGTCACTGTATAATTGAATTCATCTCTTTGCAAATTTTTGCTGACAAAGTAAATAACATTTTCAATAGGTCCCTCATTATGTCCTAAGATTGCTCCTATGGCATAATCTGATGCATCAGTGTGAATGTGGAAATGAATCTCCCAATTGGGTCCCTTAAGTACAAGAGCATTTGTCAAAGTTGCCTTCAAGGCAGAACATGCCTCGTCACAAGCTTCAGTCTACTGAAATCCAACATCCTTAGTGAGAAGGGTATACAATGATGCTACTACCTTGTTGAAATATTTGATAAATTGCCTATAATATCCTGCATGACCTAAGAAACTCCTAACATCCTTCTGTTTTGCAGGTGTAGGAAAATTTGTGATTACCTCAATTTTTGAAGGTTCTACTTGAATTCCCTTGTGGGAGATGTAGTGGCCAAGAACTACACCCTCTTGCATCATCATGAAGCATTTTTCACTATTTAAGAACAAGCTTTGATCCTCACATCTTTGTAGGAATCTTTTGCGATTCTCCAATGCTTGATCAAAATCAACACCATAAGTGGTGAAGTCATCCATATAAATCTCCATGCAATCATGAGAAATGTCTGAAAATATACTAATGACTGCCCTTTGGAAAGTTGCAGGTGCATTGCACAAGCCAAATGGGAGTACCGAATAGGAATAGGTCTCCCATGGATAGGTGAATGTGGTATTTTCCTGGTCTTCTGGTGTAATTTGAATATGGTTGTAGCCGCTGAATCCATCTAGAAAAGAGAACTATTGCTTTCCTGCAAGTTGGTCTAAAACTTGATCAATGAAGGGTAAAAGAAAGTGATCATTCCTGGTGGCAGCATTAAGTTCCCTATAATCGACACAAACTCACCACTTCCCTCCTTTCTTGGGAACAATCACTAAGTGAGACACCCACTGACTATCTGAAATGGGATAGATAAATCCTGCATCTAGCAATTTCTGCAGTTTTCCTTTCACAAATTCTCTCAGTGTAGGGTTAATCCTTCTTTGTGGCTATCTTACTAGAGTGCAATCATCTCTGATATAAATTATGTGGGTACAAAGTTTAGGATCCAGTCCTTTCAAATCGTGATAATCCCACAAATGCATGTTGATGGGCCCTGAATAGATTTGCCAACAACAATTGTTGCTCTTCATTCAATTTACTATTAACATTCAGATATTTTCCTTCTGACACTTGTACTTGTGTAGTTAACTCTACCATGGCTGCTTCATTAACACATGGTACCTTTAGTTCATACGACGAAAATGTATGGAACGTGCTTGTTGCTACAGGAAGTCTGTCTGCAGGAACGTCTGCAGGGAGAGTGGTTGCAGAAAGAACATCTGTAGGAAGAACATTTGCAGGAACAGTGGCTGTAGGAAGAATAGGTAGAAGTGTCCTGATTGAAGTAGAAGATGATGCTTCCCCCACTTCATAATGGTTCTGAAAAATGTTAGCCAACACTTCATCCTCATCTTGGAGTTGCATGAAATAACTTCTGCCTAGCTTCATAAGCTGCGCTACAAAATTGACTTCCTCGGCCTCTTCACCAACTTGTGGCCATACAAAATCTTCTTCATCATGAGATGGCTGAGCATGTGGATAAAAAACAAAAAAATTAGTACTCCTTCCATCTAAAATGGTCATGTCACCTAACTGACATCCAATGTAGGCATCTGTAGTTGCCAACCAAGGCCTTCCAAGAATGATGGGATACCCGCCTAGTGTAGCCTTAGGAGAAAGAATCATAAAATCTACTGGATATTCCTAGGAGTCTAGAACTACCACAAGATCCTCTACACCATCAGGGTTAATAGTAGAGCTATCTGCAAGCTACAGGACAATAGGAGTAGATCTCATACGTGCAATATTTAGTTGTTGCAAGATGTCTTTAGTCATTACATTGTTTGTTGCCCCTAAATCAATCAGAGCATTCTTTACTTGAATCCTATTTATGACAACTGCTGCCATATGACTGACTGGGTCATTATACTTGGGAATAGTCACGTTTCCCAACATGATATCAGCTAGCTGGACCACCACATGAATTGTAGTTGGGTCTCTCTTCTTCCTTCTTGGCTTCTTAAGACAAGCTTCCTTGATAGCTTTTCTGTAGATTGGAACATCTTTTATGGCTTGAAATAGGGGTATCTGAACACATATATGCTTTAGCTGATCCAAGATGTCAAAAGTGGTATCCTCCTTTTCTTCTTTCTTCTTGGAAACTTCCAGTCTCTTAGGAAATGGTGGTTCTTACTCGGTCCGCTTAGCTTGGACTAGTTTAGGACTTTTAGGTGCATTTGGCTGAATAGGATCATTCAGAGGCTCCTCACCTTCCACAGGAAGCCTAGTAATGATGGGCTTGGAAGGGGCTGGTAGTGTGGTTCCTGAACGCAAATGGATATCACTTACACTCACAACATATGCATGGAATTTTTTTGAATCGAAAAAATATACGAGTTGTTGTGGTTTGTTATTAGGATTGGGTGTGGGTTGAGTTGGTTTAGGTGCATTAGAACTTGGATTAGCAGGTGCAGGCATTATAGAAGGTTGTTGTGGCTGGGAAGGTAGCTGCATGTAGCTGGTGTTCTGAGTAGGCCATTGTTGTCCTCTCCATTGATTTGTTTGGTGCCAATTTCCTAGAGGTGGTTT